>SKCR01021112.1:0-85188 GCA_019454045.1 Zanthoxylum bungeanum
ACTTCAAAGCTACCATTGGATTCCAATGACAAAGATTGATTTTAATTTTTGGAGTTTAAAGAGTCAAGAGTGTAATTAGTATAATATGATTTGAGTAATTTTATATCAATCTGCAGGGTTTCCTACAATCGAAATATTATATTTAATTATTTATACCCACTTGTATTGTAATTGGACATTTTTTTATTGTGCCATGTATATTATAGAGAGGCGTTATACTTTATAGTCGTTCACTTTAAACAGTTTTGGTACAAAATCAAAGCTAATAATTGTATTTGATACCAATAATGAAGTAGTCAAGTCTGCCGTGGGCTTCTTCCTATACAAGGAAAAATCTTATAATTTATTTACCTTATAATACTGATTATGTAGTAATCAACTTTCATTAGATAAACCACCAACATAAAATCAAATCAAAATTAGAACTCAATACCAAAGCTTCGATCCATTTAGACCTCATAATCGGTTTGTCGGATTTACAAATTCTGATCTCATCTCGAATTCATTTGATTTTTAAATCGGGATAAAATTTCGGCTCGAGGATGGTTTAAGATCCAAATTTTGAAAGGAATAAGAAATTTTTTAAGAAATAAATTGAGATTCTAAGATAAAATTAATCATAAATCATAGCCTTATAAAAATAGTCACAAATCTCAACCTTATTTTTTTGGAACACAAAATTATCTCGAATCCCGATTAAAATTTTTAATCATATATAAATCATCTCAAATTTTATATCAAATGATATGAAGATTTGATGGAAATAAGAAATTTTCTATCCTAAATAGCTAGATTCATTTAATAAACAGAAAAAACAAACACACACCAAAATAGTTAAAATGACGTGTGCAACTGGATCTGGAGGGCTCCCGTTTATTTTATATTAGAACCCGTTTCAGTATAATCTGGATCGTTTAATTTTGATCCAAAGAAAATAATTTTCTCTCTCCAATTTTTTTTCATCCAACGGCTCCAGATCCCAGCAACTATCCAAGTGTACAGAACGTGCGTGCAGGAGCGGGGACGCAATCGTCATTGTCATACAAGACAAGGACAGCTGTTCCTTTCATCTACAAAGCTCTTGTCAATTTGTACAATATATACTTGCTGTATATTGTTAGTACGTTAATTATATACATACTATATAATATAACAATTCTAAAAAAGATAAAACGAAAAAAGATTTTTCATTTATTTCCCTAATTAAATTATAAATTATTAAAAAAAAACAAAATTTTAATTTAATTTCATGTTTGGCCGTGGATTTCTCTCTATCCACCCATCCATCTCTCTAGTATCCAATCCATCCACTCGTGTATTTGCTTTTGTTTTGCTACCACCACCTTAAAGCAGAGGGGAGAGAGTTGGACGCCCATACGACGGCGTACGGGGTAGCACCAGGCCCTGTTTTTGCGGCCTGGTTCGGTTTCATGGATTCTTCTTCTCCTTTCCAAGGTCGCTTCGTTCCCACGGCAATTGTACTTTTGATTAAATTCCCAGTGAAGTGAAAGTTCGATTCGTAAAAAAAAAAAGTTTTCATTTTTATATTAATTTTTTGTTCAATTAACTCTGGCGGACCTAAAGGGGACTCAAGCGTTTCTAAGATTTTCTTCGATTATAGCAGATCGATTCGATTTCAAATCAAAGAAAAAGAAGAGGAGAGGGATTTACCAGGCGAGGATGCTTTGGATTATGAGATTTTCTGGTTTTGTCTCAGCCGCTATGGTCATGATCGTTCTCTCTCCTTCTCTCCAATCGTTTCCTCCTGCCGAAGCCATTAGATCCTCCAGCCTCGATAGCTACCTGCGGTTACCTTCACAGGTGTCGGCCGTTGATTCGCTCGATAGGTTTTCTTTTCGGAAGGCCTCCGTATTCCGCAATGCAGATGAATGTGGTTCCACTTCTGACAAAATCAACGGCGGGGGAGCCAGCGTTTGTGATCCTTCTCTGGTTCACGTCGCGATTACTCTTGATGTTGAGTACCTCCGTGGCTCAATCGCCGCCGTTCATTCCATTTTACAACACTCCACGTGTCCGGAGAATTTTTTCTTCCATTTTTTGGTCTCCGAGACCAATCTGGAAACCCTAGTGAGATCCACTTTCCCACAATTGAACTTCAAGGTGTATTATTTCGACCCGAATATTGTACGGAACCTGATCTCCACTTCCGTTAGGCAAGCGCTTGAACAGCCGTTAAATTACGCCAGAAATTATTTAGCTGATCTTCTGGAGACGTGTGTTCGTAGAGTGATTTATTTGGATTCCGATTTAGTAGTGGTTGATGATATTGCAAAACTTTGGAATACAAGTTTGGGTTCAAGAACAATCGGGGCTCCTGAATACTGCCACGCAAACTTTACCAAATATTTCACGGCGACGTTTTGGCGTGAGAAGCGATTTTCCGCTACTTTTAACGGAAGGAAGCCGTGTTATTTCAATACTGGAGTTATGGTCATAGATCTGGTGAAGTGGAGGCGGGTCGGGTATACGAAGCGGATTGAGAGGTGGATGGAGATCCAGAAGAGTGACCGGATCTATGAGCTCGGTTCACTGCCTCCGTTCCTTTTGGTTTTTGCGGGACACGTGGCGCCAATGGAACACAGGTGGAACCAGCATGGGTTAGGTGGGGATAACGTGCGTGGCAGCTGCCGTAACCTACACCCTGGTCCGGTTAGCTTACTACATTGGTCCGGTAGCGGGAAGCCGTGGCTCAGGCTTGACTCCAGGCGGCCCTGCCCGCTTGACGCACTATGGGCGCCCTATGATCTGTACGGACACTCAAATTGAATCATCTTCTCGCGGTGGTGTAGACCCCGGTAAATTCCATTCGAGGACTTCTTTTTCTTTTTCTTTTAATTTTCTTTTTCTTTTTTTTTAAATTTTTTCACTTCATTAATTTGTGCCTTCTTTATTTTCTCTTTACTTTGATTGAGGACTCATTTATTTTTTTTAAACATTTGTCATAAAACTCATTTCTTGTATTTTATCATCACTGTCTATGAAAATAAAACGGAAAAATAGTGATATTCATTTTGTTATTACTTGTTACACATTTGGGTAGTAGTGTGCTCAGTTTACTTGAATTGAGTTAAAATTGTGGTTGAAATGACAACTTGCCTTTTGAATTTTACTCGATTAGCAAATAGGAACTAGCTAAGAGAAAAATATTTATTTAATTGCATCAATCAAGGCTGGTGTCGGTCTTAGGCCTAGCTGTTATTTACATGGGCATTTCATATCATTGTTTGTATTTGTAGGTAATTTTCATATATTTTTGGTTTTCCTGAAATGCCCTCAGACTGATTTGAGGGAAGCTATCTGGTTAAAGGTTGTTAAAACAATCGCTCAAATAATTTTATATATTAGATAAATTTTGATATGTTTAACTAATTAATTTGTCTTTTAATTGATTTAAGGCAAAAACCTTGTCCTTAATCCCTCCTTTGACCTATGCTTCGAAGATATTTCATTTATTTGGTAGGCCACTTAGGCAAATGTGAAAGCATTTTCGTATGGCACTTGAAAAGAATAGATCAGCATTTTTTTATTATTCCTGTTCTGTTTTTTGGCCTTATGCACTTCATTTTCCTGTCACTTGGAAGAACATATAAGCCATAAAATGATAATAGGAATAAATGTATGAACAACAATTGTAATGAGCAAAAGGTGGAGGGGGGGCATGTGAGTCGAAGTGGTTTGTTGGTTGTCCATTTTCTTTCATGGCCAAAAGGAACCGACTAGAGTAGGTTTGCTCTCTCGGAGCATCTCCAATAACGCGTTTTTAATTTAGAAAGTGAATTTACTTCAACAATATTCTACATATCTCTTATCAACTCCGACATAATATAAAATATTTTATAATGTATATATATAATATTAATTGATTAGTTTTATTTATGATAATATTGATTATTGTATAAGCCATTATTTAGAATATGGGTTATTGTTGAAGATTAAAATTGGTGATAGCAGCCACGTCGAAGGGTAAAGGGTTCCTTTTATTTATTTATTTATTAAGTTTAATTTGGTGGCAGCTGCTGATGACTTGTGAAGTAGCACCCACTCTGTCGCTTGCGCACTTGGGTGGCATTGGCAATTCCTAATTGTCTTTTTTGTTCTTGTTGATTGATTGAACAATGTATGATTTGTGTATTTATTAATGAAATATATAGTTAAAATAATAGCGATTGGGTTAATGTTAGTATAAGTTAAGAAGCTGAACAATCACAATTAATGGTGGCACGAACAAGGGACCCGTCTCTCTTTGTTGCCTAAGAAGTGTCCAAATAGGAATGGGGACCGATTCCTTCCCCTGGTATCACACGTGGCCAGTTGCTTTCAGTCTCGTAGAATCAACGGGTTACGTGTGGGTTAGTCGGCAATACTTTTCGAGGTGGCAATATAGTATTTATTTGTCATATGATTATCTCATAAATAAATATTTATTTTATATAAATTTATTCGTGTTAAATCATTATATACATATATATATATATATTATTCGTGTTAATAAATGTGTTGAAATATTATAACACGAATATTATTGACATGGTATATGTAGGTATGTCCATATTCGTGATGAGATTGTTTTTACACTCATCATCTCATGTTTGGTTTCAGTATAAAGACGAGTGTATTTTGTTTATTTTTTGTTGTTTCTTTTCGTGTGAGAGTATTTCAAGTCTGAATTGGGACCCAGCAACAAACGCTGGGGCCTACTAGTTTAGGTGGTGAAATAATAAAAGAGAAATCTGACTTTGACAGATCTTTTGTCCCCCATTACTCTAATCATATGCTAATGTAATTGTTTGTTTGAATCATTTGGTTATGGTTAGATGGTTATAGATGCGGGCAAGAGAGCTGGCGTTGGATTTTGACCCAAACGACAAAATTAGAATTATTAAAACGTCGTTTGGATTTACCAATTCAATCGGAATAGTACAACTGATCGAATCAATTTGAACCTTTGAGATCACTTATCCGGTTATGAAAAGACTAACAAATACATACACTTGCACTGCCTAAAACTTGAACACTGAACAGAAGCAGCTTTTGTATAATCAGTGTGTTTTCTGGAGATTGACCATATTGATCCCCAAGGTGTTTTGAGTTTTGCTGATTGTGTAGAGCTTGGCACCAAATAGATGGATATAAGAGTGCTTTTGTTATTTTGTGTGGAGGCAAAGAGTTAGGTTATTCATGTGGAAGGAATTGGACCTTGATATTTTGTTAGGCAGATATTATTTTTTTCTAGGTAAAATTAATAATAGCTCCACGACACATACTATTGGTCCTCGTTTAGGATACGGTTTTTTTAATAAGTGAATGAAGAGAAAGGCTTATATGTGTCCGGCGTATCAGTTCAGCAAGATCAATTTTGGCATAGCATGATTGAGCTTACTGAGTTAATGTCGTGGTTTGGTGGTGTATGGCCCAAGATCTCAATTGAATCAAGAGATTGCGTTCTTGTAAGAGTCTAGGACAGCCGAGCCTCTTACCTGTGCCGCTTAAGTTCGGAAGGAGTGATTTGACAGTGAGATTTCCAACGATTTAAAAAAAAAAAATTGATGTCAGACGCATACAACTCCTTATAAATGGGTTGCCAAATCATCTAAAATGCACTATTTAGTTGTTAAATTATCGGAACCTCAACAAAATAGTTCTTTCTGGCGGAGCCATATTCATGCGAGTAGGAGACAATTACCTCTGTTTGATGTAAAATTTTATTAAAATATCTCATATCAATTAATAAAAAATATAGTTTATTGATAAGATAATTTTAATATGAAAAGTATTTATAATTTTGGTGCTCTTTCAATTGACGTGTCTGGTAAACATGAGTTTCTGCATTTTCGACATAGTTGATTGTTTCATGTTGTGCTGCCTCTGGTGGGTATAAAGTCTATAACTTTGTGAAACAAAATGAGTTTAATAATTTTAGTATCTGGGGGAATAAAAACGTTTTGTTGCTGCCAATTTGAGGCATATGTTTGGAAAAGGAATAAAAGAAGAACAGAAGGAAGCACACATTATTGTAGTATAAATAAGATTATTGGGCCTTCTGAAAGGCCTTTACAGCTAGAAACAGCCATTCCCCGCTTTAGTTGATTTCGGGAATAAGGGACCATCAACTGTCTATGGTCCTCCTCCACCACCACCACTATTATTATTATTATTATTATTATTATTATTATTATTTTAATGAGGACTTCTGAAAAATATATTTGATGGAACGTAGTTATAACATATTAAGTTTGATTATTTTTTTTCGAGGATTTAAATTTTGTGGATTAAGGATATGTTTGAATTGATGGAAGTTGATGGTTTATAATGGAATGTAACCCAATAGAATGGAATGGAGCTGAATGAGATATAATATACTATAATCTTATTGAGAAAAAAATGAGATGTTAATTGTTCCAAAATATTGTCCGGTAAATAAATAGTAATTGAAGGGAATGTAACTAAAAATATTTTAAAGACAATTATGCCCTTTTAATTTCTAAAAGTAAAAAAAAAAACAAATATTTTAATGTTATGTTTTCAAAAGATAAATTTATCTTCACAAGTAATGTTATTTTTTTAAGTTACATTTCTTCCTCACACTCCGATTTGGGCTGCTCATTTTTTCAATGGCTTAAGACCCCTTTTTATTACACTTCATTCCATCAATCTAAACATAATCTAAGGGTTTTAGGAGGAATTGCATGTGAAAATTAATGTAGATATAACAAGTGAAGCCCAAATTTTACTAGGAATTAAGAAAGGAATGTCTACAGTTATGGTGTTGCTGGTTTTCCTCTTCTAAGAATAAGATTAATCTTGAATAACTTTATAAAATCAGCCTTCTTAATTACTAGTATACCGCATATTTAATATATTAATAAAAAAGAGATTATGGTATTCATTCATAAAGAATGACAGTTTTACCTTGTAAAATAATAAGAACTCAGTAAGAGACCAACTTGGTTTTTGAACTTCTTTGAAAAACAAGCTCTGTTGGCCCGTTTGCCGTTGATAATATTGAAAGGCTTTTAAGGGCGTTGATCGGGAGTTTTGGTTTTGAGAATATGGTTTGAAAATCAGTATTTTATTTCAAAAGATTTATTTTACAAACCGCCTCTGAAAGGCCAGTTTTACAGACCCTTACTCACCTTTTTTTAGTCTTTGGTATCAGTGGTTTTTTTTATTAATATATTATATATGCAGTATACTACTGATTTGCGAAGGCTGACTTTATAAAGTTATTATATGCATTTCCATAAAAAATATTTTGATATGAGTTTATTTGTTAATAAGTTTATAGAATATTTTGGCTTATTACACTGGACAAATAGAAATAGACTTATAAAATTAAGAAACTAAGAAATAGATCACAGCTGTTTTTAGCAGAATCATTATTAGACATACCACCTGAGTTTCGTAATAAAGAAGAAATAGCAATTCAACAAAAAAAAAAAAAAAAAAATACTCAGATCAATAATAGAAGTTTTAAACGATATAATAGATTTTGGTAACCCCGATTTTTAAAGTGGCATGAATTTTCAAAAATTAGAATATTTAGATCTTGAAATAAGTAACTATAGACAGACAAAAGTTAGTTTTGTTGGAGTTGGTGCTTGAAGTGTTAATCCGAATTATACATTTTATTATTTATTAATAAAATAACTACATTTTCATTTTATACTTTATTAATGATACTATCATTATGCGTATTAGATTGATGTATAGATATACTAAGAATGACATCGACCTTAGAATAGTCTTGTAGTAATAATAGACACTAGGTGGTCGACAATGAGATAAATATTTCTATGGTAAATTATTCTTAAAGTATATATATTCATAGTCGTTGATTTTGGAATACGGTAGAATTTCTATAACTTAGAAGACTAGCACATGTCGTATATTGAAATTGGAGTTTCAATGGTTAACTCGATGTATAATGAGTTAGGAAACTCGTATAGACGTGTGGGTATTGGTTGGACCGAATATTGAATAACTCACAAGTGATTCCTAATAGTTGGAAGTACACACCACTGTCAATAGGAATCTCCTCGAGTCGAGTTGTTGAGGTTTTAGCGCGGGAGCAACGGAGGCGCGCGGTTCTGACGAAATCGTAATTTTAAAAACTTTTAAAGTTACCAAATAAATTATTTAATATCCAATATGAAAAATTCACTCTTATTTCACCTAAACATATTTATTCGATATAAATAACGACATAAATAAGTAAGAAACACCACGAAACTCTTATGAAAACGTTTTTCCGCAAAATGACATAAAACATGTTTTTATCCGAACCGACCAATCAATACACATGGGGGCTGCCCAGGTCAGCCCCAATAGTACTGGGCAATTCATGGGCTGCCCGAATAGTGGCTAATTCACTGTTTGGACAGCGGACACCCTGGTAAGTCTGAAACTCACCTGATAACGCCGTTTTTCACCGTTTTCGCGTATTTCAACTCCGAAATAATTTCCGATAATTGTTCCAATACCCAAAACAAATCCAATATATTTATACAACATACTTTTTATCACCAAAATCACAGAATTTTCGGATCTGATTTGGTAACTAAAAATATCATTTTTCATGCTTTAAATCCAATTTTCTCAACAGTAATCATATTAATAGTTACACCAACCAAAGTCACCACAAATGAAGAACTCAAGAACAATTCTAGGAGTTACAAGAGTGGTCAAACACTCTAGAATGGCAACAAGTCATCAAATGATAAAATTGAACTAATATTACACTAATATTATTCAATCAAATTTCACACATGCATTTAGCCTCCAAATCCATCATCCAAATCAAAAGGCCCCAAAATCTAAGAAAGGAAGAAACCCTAGAACTATTCTAGATGTTCAAGAATAAGAAACAAGCTTTTTAAATTTAAGATTACCTTAAAATCTCAGAATTCCTTAAACTTCCTTCTTGATTTCTTCACTTTCTTGTTTCTTCAAACAAATTTTTGGGAGCATTATTAAAGATGAGATTCGGCCATAGCTTTTAAGTGAAAGAGAAAATAAAATTTTTCAACTTAAAAATTAGGCCAAACCGACTTTGGAGGGGTATTTTAGTCTTTTAGTCATTTTAATGAAATTAAATAATAATAAGCTTTAAGTTAACAAATCCAATTTGTAAACTTTAAGCTTAATAGAATCATGTCACATGTAACCAATAATAATCAAACATATTGCATAACAATTATGTCATATTGAAATAATTTAATTATCTAGATATTTAACACTTAAACATCTAAATAATTAATTAATGCGATTATTATTATATATGTATTTTTATTTACATTAAATAACAAATACATATATTAATGGCATGTGTCAAAGTCTCATTTGACAATTAATTAATATGTATCAAATACAAATACACATTAATTATTAATTGATCGAAATGCCCCTAATGCATGTATTTTCATTTAACCGATTAAACAATTCGAATTAACTCATTTAATCCGGTAAAGTATTATGAATAATCTATATTATTCATAACGTGTTGCCCAAGTGTTCAACGAGTACACTTAATATTGTGGGACTCTCTGAATTTAGGTTTATCCGTCACGAAATCCAATTTCGTGTCCATAATTCACCAACTTATGAATTATGACGACCACAGATAATCTCGCTAAACTATGCAAGTCGAGGTCATTACATACGATAATCTCTCTGTCACAGGCTATCAATATTATACCGGGGATATAGATAAGAATTTCAAATCCCTAAGGTATAATATAGCCGACTTTCAAATTTATGATCTCTAAATAACACTAGGAACTCGCTTCCAAAGTATACCACGGTCTTGGATTTACTAGATTGCAAATACGTACATGATACATATGCCTTGTACACAGGACTGACAGATTCTATCTGTTACTCACAGGATATCATGAGCATCAGTTCACACCCAATGAACAGACAGAGGTCTGATCTAAATAGATCGGTGACGTGACTGCCATCAAAGTGTGGATGATATCTCATATATCCATAGTGGTATCTCAAGTCGAATGACCACTATGCTACTCGACTCGAGAAGATTCCTATTGACGTTGGTGTACAATCTATTAGGAAATCTTCGGTGAGTCGTTTAGTGTTTCTCAAATAAACACCTACACGTCTATACGAGTCTCCAAAGACTCATGGTTCATTGGGATAAACCATCAGACCAAGTCTTGATATACAACATGTACTGGTCTCAGCGGATTTTACTAACCGACATGTGTTAGTAAATCTTGACCATGAACTTTATTTGATAATATACTTATAGTAGTGACACTTCCCAATGTCAATTACAAACTACTTTGTAACTGTGCACTACAAAATATATTATCGGGTCTTTGTCTAATATATACATATCACTAAATCATATTTAGTTTTAATCTAATCGTAATTAGATATATATATATAAGCAAGAAGTACTACCATAAATAAGTAATATTATGGAAAAAATAATTGTTCGTATTCATGAATCGGACATAAATATGATCCGAATTGACACTCCGAGCACCAACCCTAACACGAGTAGCATATGTAATCCTTTGACTATATGATAACATTGATTTTGTGTGAGATCATCCAAACTTTGATGCCATGTATGTCAGAAACCTTTCATGGTCTGGGCTCTAGATGTTCGTTGGGTGTGGACCGATGCACTTAGCAATCAAGTGCTAAGCAAGATAAAATATGTTGGCCCATATGTGTACTATAAGAGGTTTAGATATCCATGTGAGTAAAGCCATGATTCTTAAAGCTTTGGCCAAATCGATCACCTTGGGTGGATCACATGAGTTATGAAGAATCATTGACATGAGATGTGCGCCTCAGAAACTTGACGGTGTATTTTATGTTTCCTCAGCACAAGTCGAATAACCTACGACGAAGAGATTGTTAAACATATGTTATGACATCGACTTGTATAGTTCAGAAAGGTCATTGTGTTCTTAGCAAATTCAGATGTGGCTGAATGCGTACATATTAGCTAGGCTTATATCACGAACGTGTCTAAACTTAGAGAGTCTCAATATGAAGTGTACTCGTTGAGCACTTGAATAGCCGATTAATTTTGATAAAAGATAATATTCGATATTATAATTATTGACTAAGATAATCAAGTGTTATTGGATAACATTGATTATTTACTTTTAACCTAATTAGATTAATTGGATTAATTCAATAATTACAGAAATCTGTAATTAAAATCATAATTATCTATATCATTTGAGGATATTATGATAATTGTAAATATGTAATAATATGTGGTTTTGGCTTGATTTAATTGGATTAAATCAAACTGGCAAACATTGAACTAATCCATTTCCTAATCATTGTCTTGATTTAATTGGATTAAATCAAAGTGGTAGACAATGGAGATTAGTCACACCTAATTATACATATTTGGAAAAATTAGATTAAGCCCACATAAAAGTTGATTTGAACTTTTATTAATTAAAAATTACCTATGTTTTGCTATAAATAGCAAGCTTTAGGAAGATTTTAATTAAGCAAAGCAAAAGCTTGAGAAAAACTAAATACAAACAAGAATTAGAGAAATTAGCCTAAGTTAGAGAAATGTTTAGAGAAGTTTTGTGAGGTCTCTACAATATTTAATCTAAGAGAAATCAAGATTGGATCTTGGGGGTGAAGCTTTCTAGAATTGGAATCAAGATTTGATCTTGGAGTCAAGCTTGCTAATCCTTGAAAGTTCTCCAAATATTTCAACAAGGAGAAGTAAATTGGATCTTTGAATTAACCTTATTAGGTAAGTTTGATCTTCTCCAAAAGTTATATTTTTCATTAATAAGACATATAGTGTTGAATTATGTATTAGATACATAATGTTGAAATTAGGCTAATTAATTGTGATAGAATGCTTTGGAAGTATAAACACAATATGCTTGTAATTGGGTCAAAATTTTATGTTAGACATAGATATAAACTTAGAGTTTAGAATTCTAGATAATATCTTGGAGCTAAGGCTACCATTTTAGAATCATTTGACCATATTTGGGTGACCTAGAATTATTCACGAGTCACTTCATTGTGGGATTCTAATTTGGTTTGTGTTTTGGATTCAAAATTTACGCAAATGTGTATTTAGAATAAATTTATATTCTTGTAAAAATATTTGATATTTTAAAAAACTTGATTTTTATTCTATAACATGTGTTGATGTTAAAATAATTTGGGTATTTTGAAAATTTTTAGGGAAGGTTAGAAGCAATTAGGGTTGAAAACCCTATTGCCTTCATCTCTTTGTTTCCAAAGAGCTGAAGGACTGAAGGATTAAGAAAAAAGTTACAGTACGCACGCGCTAGATAAGTGCATGAAAGTGTACTTTGAACATCATTAATTCGGCTTGATTATCATGTGTTTAATCTTAATTATAGTTTATTTTGTGCTTTGTTATTAGGAAGCAATGTAATATGAAGATTAGATCAATTACACATGTTTCGGGACCTTGCGGACGCATCGGAAACGCACGAAACGAGCATAAACACAGGAATCATTATCCTGCAAAGTCGGCCACGCGTCGCGACACGGAAGCATTTTCCAGGGTTTTTGGTTAGTTCGTTTTTATGCAAATAAGAACTTCAGAACTTCCCTATATAACCCAACATCGTCCAAACCCTAAAAATGAGAAAATGAGGAGAAAAAAAGTGAAGAAACACATAACAAAGAGCCACAAACACAAATTTGAGATTGAAGAACGAAGAAATTTCATACCAGACAAGATGCTGCTGCAATCTCTTCAGGCTATGTTTGTTTCTTCCATGGAGAACTAATCTCCTAGGCAAAGCTAAGGATGAACTCTTGTAGTTAAGTTTTTATATTCATGTTGTTGATTCCTAAATACTCTTAAACTTTTAATACAATTGATGTTTATTATTCTTTATTATCTTTCGTTTTATGAATCCAAAAACTGTGATTATTCAACTTGCATATAGATTCAGTCATGCTTTTTCTATGTGTGATTGGGAAATCAAGTTGTGACTGGTAAAGTTGTTTTATGAGTTGGTCTTCTGCTGCAGTATTTCCTGAGGGTATATTGTCGACGTTAGATAGGTCATAATGATAAATTTGTGTGCTGTTAACATAGAGAAAGTAAATCATTGGTTACATTGGAATTTAATATGTTTAGAATTGAATATCTTTCGATTGTTGGTTTGGGATGTGAAACCTTCAATTGAGTAATAACATGAATCAATAAATGAATATAGGGATTTGATACAAGAGGGATTCCTGACGCTTTGCTACTTTTCTCTGTCGATATTCTTAAAGTATTTTCCATAGTTTTTATCTTATATTATCAAATCAATCTTTATATTTAATTAAGTTGATGCTAACATTTTGTTTAAGTAAATCAGTTCTTTGTAACCATATCTCTGAGGAATCGACACCCCAACTATACTGCGATAGCGCAAGTATTTTTTGGGCGTAATCAAAATTTTGCGCCGTTGCCGGGGATGCGGTTTACAATCTGATGGAGCAGGTTTGCTTAGTCAACAGCAAAGCGGTAACACTTCGTTCTATTTTATTTTTTATTTTTGTTTATTTTATTTCAGTCTCAATTTTCATTTTTGATTTCTTTTTAATTATTTATTTTTAAGTTTATTCTTTTATTATATTATTATTATTATTATTATTTTTGTTTTTCGTTTTATTTGTGTTTAAATTGCATGCCTAGACGTAGGGATAGGTTTGGTAGATTTGTTAGGACTGAAGAGGAAAATTCAGACTCAGAGTTTATTTGACAATCTCTTTACCACACCCTCCACGTCTAGCGCATGTACTATGAGTGAGTACGAGAGACCCCTATGAGAACTCTTGAGGAGTACCTCCACCCAACTCGCACAGCTACACCGTCGTGCATCATGTTTCCTCATAATGCACAAGACTGAAATGATACAGTATCTCCCAACCTTTCATGGTTTGGAGAACGAGAATCATTATGTGCACATTAGAAAGTTTGAAGAGGTTGTAGCAACTTTCCATGACCGGTTTGGAACCACTGACACAATTAGGCTTAAGTTCGTCCCCTTGCCCTTAAGGATAGAACTAAAAGCTGATTGTATTCTCTAAGACCTCGGTCAATAGGATCATGGGGCGAGATGACATATGTATTCTTTAATAAATACTTCTCACACTATAAGACGAATGCCTTGAAAAGAAAAATATCTACCTTCTCCCAAAAATACAGTGAAACCCTTTATCAAACATGAGAGAGGTATAAGAAGATGTTAGCAAGTTTTCCTCACCATGGATATGAGAGTTGGCTCTTAGTGAGCTATTTTTATGATGGTTTAACCCCTAAAGAGCGCCAATTCGTGAAGACAATATGCAATGGTGAGTTCATCTGAAAGGACCTTAATGAGGCGTTAGAGCACTTAAATGAATTAGCTGAGAAATATCACATTTGGACTGGACCTAATGCCATTTATAACACTGATATGACACACCCAACTCCTTTTAGTAGAGGAATACACCACTTTAGGGAAGATGATAGCCTTAAGGCACAAGTTGAGTTATTAACTAGACATTTAGGAACCATAAAAGCTAAGGATAGTCAGACTATGCATGTAGTAGCCCATTTAGAACCTCAAAGGGTATGCTTTGTGTGTAAGGGAACTGACCATCTAGCCCAAGAGTGCCCGATATATGGTGAGATGAGGGGCACATATGAGGAACACTGCAACACTTTAGGGATGTACAAGAAACCATACACACCTTATTCAGATACCTATAATCCCAGTTGGCAGAACCATCCCAATCTTAGTTGGAAACATGAGTCTTATCAGCCTACCCAGACACCAGAAACCAAAGGTTATAGTGCCCCCCAGTATCATACACCTACCATTCCTAGGAATTCCTTAGAGGATACTGTGCAAGTATTTATGGAGGCCCAGAGCAAAACTAATCAAAGGTTTGAGTCACTGATAACTTAGATAGTTGAAGGCAATAATGAGAGATTAAGAGTCAAGTCTCTAAGTTAACGAATGCCCTGAGTGTGCAAGAACAAGGAAAATTCAAATCTCAGGCTCAACCAAATCCACAAGGGCAACACATGTCACAGACTGATCATGAGGTATCCAATGTAAGAGGTGTTAATGCCATAATCACTAGGAGTGGTAAGGATGTAGGATTGCAGGACACTTCCAACACTCCAGGAGCCAGTAAGAATAGTAATGAAAATACCCCTCAGGCAGATCAAGAGACACATTTCCCAGTTAGAGTACCCTTTCGTCAGGCACTTAGGCCCATAGCGAGAGATACAAACCCAAATGGTGAGATCCTAGAACATCTTAAGAAAATAAAGATTAACCTTCCGTTGTTACATGTGATAAAATAAGTTCTCACTTATGCGAAGGTTTTAAAGGATTTATGCATCATAAAGAGAAAACACCATGTGAAGAAGACTGCATTCTTGACAGAGCAGGCTAGTGCAGTAATTGAACAGAGGACTCCACCAAAATATAAAGATCCAGGGTGTCTACCATTACTTGGTCACATTAGCACACATGATTTCAGTCAAGCTTTATTAGATTTAGGTGCTAGTGTTAATCTTATGTCATATTCTATTTATATGCAGTTAGGGCTTGATGAGATTAAACCTATATCTATATTTTTACAGTTAGCTGACCGATCTATCAGAGCACCGCGAGGTGTATTTGAGGATTTTAGTTCAAATCAATAAATTCTATTACCCTATTGATTTCCTGATCTTAGATACTCAGTCTGTGGTTAACACTGAGTCAAAAATTCCGTCTTCTATCTTTGGTAGACGTTTTCTTGCTACAGCTAATGCCCTTATTAATTGTAGGAATGGTCTCATGAAGCTATCATTGGGAATATGACACTGGAAATAAATATTTTCATTGTTGACAAAACAACAAGTGCTGATGAGTGCTAATAATAACATACAGTACTTAGACACAGTCTTAAACAGCTTCTTCACAATATGAATCACACCCTCCCTAACTGAAATTGACCCCAAAGAACCGTAATAGTAAAATGAGGAAAAAGAGAGTAGTGCTCATTATGAAGATGCTCATTGGGAAGCTAAAAGGAGATTGAAATAGATGCAATGTCAACCCAATCTCCACCACCAGACCCTGAGGAGGAGATAAATTAACAGCAATAGCTTGACAAAACTTCTTTCTCATGCCTTATCAGTTCATACATGGAAGCCACCAGTGACAACATTACGTGGTTACTGTTGGACAATTATGACCCATTACATCACTATTATAAGGAACATTGTGTTTTTGTACAAATTAACTATGTGACAAAAGGAAATTGCTATTTTATCATTATTGTAATTAGATTACTTGGATATATATTAATGATAAAAGTCCATATGGTTAAATCAGAGTAACAAGATATGAGACAATATTAATCCACGAACGGTTTAATCATTAAATATCCATAGTCGAAGTATTATCGAGACTAGACATTGATAATGCGGAATAGACTAGTATTACACTTGTGCGCGTTATGGAAGCTTAACGACATATTTCTCATATATTTAGGTATTAGATACTTATGCAAGTGTAATAAGAGGTTTTGTTAGCTATTGGACCGGGAACAGTTCGCTCTGGATAGACCCACTCGGAATCCCATTGGTAGTATGAATGTGTTTATGAGAATCCGAATCAGGGTAGGTGTATGTGATCTTTAACCTGAGACTTACGTCGCTATTACTTGCGACAATCAATTTACTTTGGTATTTGTCGTCTGGAGCTTTAACATGTTCTATGTACGCCTGTATTGGGTTTACTGAGAATCGTAGTGTATTGGATGTGATGTCAAGATGTGAGTATCACTTCAGTAATATGGAGATGATGGTCACACATGATACATAACTATAACTCTAAAAGCTGCAGCTATCAGGATAATATGACTAGGTCATGACTTCCCGATTACATAGATTAGTTACACGGGATCCGATATATGCTTCGTACATGGCAGACACAAAGCCAGCCCTAGGCCTAGCATGTGACATCCGATACTGGATCGTATTACGTATTACATAGTATTACTACGCATGATACAAATGATATTCATCGGTGAATATTTCTGGAGAATTGGGTAGGCACGGTGCTTTGCTAGAAGCCAACCATGTCTTGTAAATCGGTGAGAACGTGGTACGAGGTACGCACGTGTTTGGATAGTCTGATAGCCGTATTTACTGCCAATATATCCAAGAATCTATTGGGTCTCTTCCCAAAGATTCACCAATGACATTTGACTCAAATAGAATTAATCTGGGATTAATCATGAGAGATAATTAATCTGGGATTAAATTCGTATGGAAGAGAGAACGCGATTAATTTAGAATTAATCGATAAAATAAATTTAATTGTTAAATTGGATTTTTCTATTTTATTTATTTTTGGGGCTTAAATAATATTTCAGATATATTAATTGAAATCAGATTTCAACACGAAATTAAAATTTGATTTTAATTGGGGGAACGAATTAATTTAGAATTAATTCGTAAGCGACTATCGTAATTATTTTGCGAGGCATAATTATTTAATTAAATTGGATTTAATTATGTCACGACGACAAATTCGTTTAATCGGAATTAAACGAACCCGATAAAATTTCCCGTGACTTAGTTGTGTGTTGGAGAAGCCAACTTAAATTTTGAATTTAAAAGTGGTGGGACCACTTGACTTACATCAAATGTCAAATTTTGATGGAAGTAGTTGGCTTAATTAATGTAAAGCATTAATAACTCAACCACCAAGTCTTGGCACGACACAACACTTTCTTCCTCTCTTTCCTCCTTGGCCGAATTCATCTCCCATGGAAGTGAAATTTTTGCTTCAAAAAATTTCATCAAAGCTAGCACTTGGAGGAGTCATTTGAGGTGATAGGGAAACTCACCCAATGACAAACAACAAACTTAGAGCTTCATACAAATAAATTTTGAAATTTCACCAAATAACAATGTAAGTGATTCCGCCACTTTTCTTGTTAATTTCACACTTAAAATCACATTTAGGATCTTGTGGCATGTCTTAGAGACTAACAATGGTATCTAGAGCCTTCTAAATATGATTTTGAAATATAGGGTTCATAAACTTTAATTAGGTATTTTGCTTGGAGCATGAAAATTCAAAATTGAGTTGTTAATTGATGTTAGATGATGATAACTTGGAGTTATGCATTGTTGGATTGTTGAAAAATTGATTGGATCAAATTTCCCTAAATTCCCTATCATGGCCGAAACTTACCCTAGATTTACTCATGGTGATTTTTTAAATTTTGCCACTTGGATGTGTTAATGGCATGAAATAAATGTTGAATGTTGATTTTATTGGATTAGAATCAAATTGGATGTTATTTTTTATCATTGTCGTGAGAAGCATGTTTGTTGGAGACTTGATTTTGCTTCAATTTGTGTTGGACATGAATTGAAATGATAAGCATGATTAATTAGATTAATTAATATTTTGGAAATGTTAGATTAATTAATTAGTTATGTTAATTACACTTAAATTAGATTAATGTAATATTTGAATATTGTATTAATGTAAATTAGTCACTAAAATATTAATTGGGCTAATTTGGTATATTTGGATTAATGGGCTTGGTTGGGCCAAGTTTGGTTGTGGACAATTGGGTTGGATCCAATTGGGCCATAAACTATTTCCATAAAAGTCCAAGATGTGACTTTTATGCCTTTAATTATATAATGGCTCTAATGGGCCAAAATTAATTTATGGCATATGGTGATTCCTAAATGGGCCAATGCATTATGGGTTTGATCCATAATGGCCAAAATTTCATGCCTAAAGAATTAATTAAAGCCCATTGGACCTAATAGAAATGGCATTGGATGCTAAATGGGCCTTTGAGACCATTTGGATTGGATTTGGAATCCCAGTCAATAAATGCATTATATAATAAATGTAATTGTTTAATTTGGAATTTATTGAATACAATTTAAATTGGATTTAATATTGTAGTTCGACATAATTCAAGAATACTTACTTTGAGTATTTATTCTTAAATGAGTTGGACTCGCGCAAATCAAATCGTTGTATGAACATTGGATGGTCATTAATTGAAGAATTAATTAATTGGCTTAAATTGATTGACAACATGCTATGTGTGAATGCTTGGATGTATTTGTTTGAATAATGTATATCAGATGGATATTAGATGGGTGTGGGCAATTTTGGAAATTGCTGTAAATATTGTATTTATTTGAAATTGGACCTGCGCGTCCAGCCTATCACCTCTTATTCTCATTGTATTTCTCTTCTCACCAATTCCCCTCAATGTAAATGAGGTTTCTTATAGTTTTATGTAATTGGGTGTATTTGAAGAATGTAAAGTGCTAGCGGGCAGGGAGAGAGATTTGTTCCAGGAATAAAATGTTGTGAATATCCATCCACATATCATTATTATATTTATCGCGCCTTATTATGCTTTTAGAATGCATGTTTAAGGGTGTATGAAGAGACCTAATCAAAGATAATAAATTGGTTGCCAATTTATGAAAACACCCTCACATTTAATATTAAGCTTTTCCTTCCATTGTGTGGTTCTCTCTCAAGATCCAAGATTGGCTTTGATTTGTTGGCCAAAGTCAAGATCATTGTCTATCGCGGATGTGTTTGAACCATGAAAGCTTTGTTAATATCGCATGTCTTGGGCCGTTGTGACTTGTTGGCCAAAGTCAAGGTCACTACTGTTCATCGACGTGGATTACGAAGTTTTCCCACTGTCAATGGGTCGTGCTTAACTGGAATCATTAAGCTTGTTGAGCCAAAGCCAAGACTTAGTTGATTTAGAGGAGGAAACAGTTAGGAAATATATTAGATATATGTTTTGGACTTGGATGTCCGCCTACCGGATCTAGGAATTGGATGAGATCCAATTGATCTTAAAGATCTACCTAGTTAAATTTTATACAGCTTGTTGGCCAAAGTCAAGGTTTTGTATTATTTAACGGGATCCTAGCCCACTAGGAAACTAGGTTTCCTGAGTACTCAACGGAGGGTTAGAGGCTCGCCGAAAATTAGTGGGAGGCTAGTATTAAATTTGCAATTTCGTTTAATACTCGTTAATATGCGCGCTCTATTATTTCTCGTTATTATATATATATTAGTTGGACTAATATTCATTTATTGTTTTCTTTGAACAATTAGACTGTACTCAACATTACTCCATTTGTAGTTGGTTATATAGTTGGACTATAGTAACCATTGCATTTGAGTGTATACCCGAAACACTTGATTGGATAATTGGACTATAGCAATCAAAATGGCTGGAAAGATAAGCGTTGGGGACATACATAATCAGGTGAGAATGTCTTTAACGACGTAAATTTTTCAGATGGGAAATGAATCTCAGGATAATCCTGGGAGCTGAGAAGTTGCTCTATGTAATAGAGAGACTTCTCGGGCCTAAGCCCGGACTTGAGCAGCCAATGGAGCATGAGCTTTGGAAGACTCATCGTGATGATAACTTTACTGCTCAATCTGTTATGCTTGCTGCAATGACTCCTCAGTTTAGTCGTCAGAACAAAGGATTGGATATTTATGCCATGATGTTGAAGTTGAAGGATCTTCATAGATCTAATATTAGATCTCAGAAGTATGATTTGCAGAATAAGCTCTTTCTCTCTCGTATGTCAGAGGGTATATCTTTCGAACACTGCGTGTCGCAGATGATTGCTGACATCGAACAGTTGGGTCAGCTGGGCATTATCTTCGAGGCCGAGACTTCCATAGATTTGATCTTACAGTCTCTGCCCGACTGCTGGGGCGGGTTCGTCATGACCTATAACATGATAAACCAAGAGAAATCTCTTGGAGAGTTAATGGATATGCTGAAAGAGGCAGAGCCAGAGCTTCTGAAGGGCAAGAAGCGCGAGGCGCATCTTACTTCGACATCCAAGAAGGCCAAGGCTTGGCCGAAGACTTCTGGGGGTGTGAAGAAGAAAAAGAAGAAGGGCGAGGCTCAATCGTCACAGTCTTCTGGGAAGACAAATGACATATCCCAAGACGTCTGCCTACACTGTGGCAAATGAGGTCACTGGAAGCGTGACTGCCGTAAGTTCAAGGCGGACTTGAATGAAGCGAAGGTGGGCAAAGCTCCGGCTTTATGTATGTTTGTTATTGAAATAAACATGTCCACTACTAGTTTTAAAATTGGATTTTTGATACTGGATGTGGTATTCACATATGTACTAATGTGCATGATCTGCAGATTAGCAGGAGACTGGCTTCAGGAGAGATCGACCTGCGAGTCGAAAATGGGACGAGAGTCACCATTTTGGCCGTTGGCCCTATGTTTTGAATCTGCCCTCAAGGCATGTACTTACATTAGGCGACTGTAATTTTGTACCTAGTTTGACTAGGAATATTATCTCTGTATCTAATTTAACCCGATGCAGGTATACCTTTGTATTCAGGAACACTGGGTGTTTTGTTTATAAAGATGATATTGAGATATGTACAACAGATATGAATAATGGTCTTTATATTTTGAATATAAACGAATCTCAAACATATAACATGACAAACAAAAAGCTCAAATTGAGTAAAAAGGATGAGACTTATTTGTGGCATTATCGTCTGGGACACATAAACAAAACTCGTATATCCACACTTTCGAAGAATGAATACTTGGACGGATTTGATCCTAATTCATAGATGTCTGCAAATCTTATTTGTTAGGGAAATGCCTAAAACATATTTTAGTAGTAAAGGTGTACGTGCCACCGAGCTGTTAGCCATCGTTCATAGTGGCGTATTTGGGACCATGTCTAGCCAGGCTAGATGTGGATATGAATACTTTGTAACCTTTACGAGGATGCATCGCGTTATGGTTCTGTGTATTGATGAGCGGAAAATATATCAATATTTACCCGCCCTTTTACTTAATATTTTGTTTAGTTTCTCTCGGGTTTGATGAACGTTTTTGATATGTTTTATTTTATTTTGCAGATAAAATAATATCGGGACTCAATGAAATCATTTAGGATGAAATGTGGATCAAATAAGGGCAATTATTGGACTTGATATATTAATTTTGGAGATTGGAAACTTGAAAGGTCGTTTTTGACGAAGTGCAGTTTGGAAATTCCAGTTTTGCGCATCTGTCGTATTTTGAGCATAACTTTTTACTCCAATATCGGATTGAGCTGATTCAAGTTCCCGATTAAAGAAGACTCAAAGATCTACAACTTTGAAAGAGAAAATATTTTCAAATTCTGATGATTTCATGACCGAAATTGATGAACCATCCAGAAGTGTGTGGAGTGTAATTATTAAAAGTCATTATCAATCATTTTCAAAGCAAAATATTAATTAATTAATAATTAATAAAATTATCAAATCAACACCAAACAAGATAAGAAATTATTGGAGCAATTATGGATTTGGTGGAGTAATTAGTGGAGAAATTAATAATGTAATTGGTGGAGAAATTGATTGATGATTTGATGGTGGCAAAATTTGCCTATAATACCAAGCCATTTCATTTGTAAAATTCATACTTTCTTCTTTGAAATTCTTAATGAATAAATAAGAAGATTGTATCTAGTTTGTTTATTTTTAGTTTTCAGTAATTAATTTTCAGTTTCGCACTTTCTTTACTTTTCAGTTTTTACTTTCCGCGATTTACTTTTACGCACAGTACTTTTCTTTCTTTAATTTTTCAGTTTTTTACTTTTCAGTAATGAGGAGGTAATTTCCCAAGCTAGGGTGAAAGGTAATTCTTTTACTGTTACTATTTAGATTAATCTCCCTTAAAAATAATATATTCACTATTTAAAATACTGATTAATAAAGGATACCGCTATATTGGTCGGTTGGCAATTCAATTTAATCTGGTTTAAACCTGACTAATCAAGGATACCGCCAGATTGGTCGGTTGGTAAATTTATTTTGGTACCGCCCTTTATGGCTGGATTATGGACAAATATTACCGCCTATATGGCTGGTTGGACTTAATTTGACTTAATCAGGATACCGCCAGATTGGTCGGTTGGTAATATAATAACAAGTTTATATATTATTTTATTGGAGATTTCTAAATAAGTAGTAGTAAAAGTAATTCCTTTTACCTTAGCATTTATTTTACTTTTTACTTTATGTCTTTTCTTTTCAGTATTTTTACTTTATGTCTTTTATTTTTCAGTTATTAGTCCTAGTTATGTGTTGTAACTAAATAGTTATCTGGGGTTGTGATGAATTTCAATATCACCGTTTATAAGGGTTAGATTATAGTTTGGGTATTATAAAGATTTATTTATTGAGTCTTAATCTTAATGCTTTTTATTAATTGGCCATTAATAAAATTGATTAGGTAAACTTAAAATGAACTAGACATAGGGATTTTAAGTTTAAGACCTTAGACTCAATAGCCCACGATCTTCCTTGAGGATAGATAACCCTTTAATAGATTTCCTTACAGGATAGGATATACCTGTCGGGCGAGGGTAGCCATAATTGGAACTCAATCTTAATGAATCCAGATAATGTGGTTGACATAGGAATATGGTTCAATTGGGTTACACTGGGTATTTGTGTCTGACCATCGACAGATGCTTTCGCATAATTTCGTGTTCCAGGTTAATAAATCAATATATTACCCAACTTTAAGATAACCACTTCATCTTAAAATGATATTGGAAGAAATCACAACCCTAGATAGTTTGTTAATATTGAATTTTCTTAAACCTATTTTCGACAATTTTATTTACTTGCTTTAAATTTAGAATCGTCACCATTTCAAATCAATCATCAACTTGTTAGATATTTAGTATCATTTGACCTCATAAAATTAATAGTTTAGATATTAAGTCCTCGTGGGATCGATATTTTTATACTACTTGAACGATACGTGCGCTTGCGTTATACGTGTGTGTTTACGCGCGGTCAAGTTTTTGGCGCCGTTGCCGGGGACTTATATTTCTTGAGTTATTAATTTTGAAGCTATCTAATTTACTTGTATCTAATTTTCTTTATTTTATCTGTAATTTTTATTTCTTTCTTTTATTTTCAGGTGGTTAAACAATGGAACACTATTGGGAGATTGAAAGATCAAGAGCTTTACAAGAAGATACACCCCAAATCTGGGAGCAACAGTCCGGTTTTCTGAGGCCTGTTGTCCAGCCCAACAATTATCACTGGATGCCAGAACCAAGCAATACCACATTTGCTCAACAGAATGCAATGGAGAGATGTGAGATATGTGACGGTAACCACCCAAGTAATTATTGCGAGTACAACTACAATCCAGGGTGGCAGAGCTATCAAAATCCTTCATGGTACGAAGAACCATCATACTTTCCATCTTATCCACCATCCACCTACTATCCTCAACAAAAACCAGAACCATCAGAGAAGAACAATTGATTGATATGCTCAAATTTTTTTCCAAGAAACGAGACGAAAAGTTGGATACAATGCTTGAAACAAGCCTGAAGCAACTTGAAAGTATTCAGAGACAATCAGAATTCATTCAGAGGATGACAGATCAAATGAGACAATTAACAGAAAACCAGAACTACATACCTCAAGAACCAGTTTCAGATGACACTGATGAAGCCTTCAAGTACCTAGAAATCCACAAAGACACTTCAACAGAGGAGGAGGCTGAGCAGTATCAACAACCAGAGGTATCAGTTCAGGAATCCGAATCGGTAAAGTCTCAATTTGACTTTTATTATTCAGATTCTGACGAAGATGAAGCTGATCTTTTTGTACCAACTGCTCCAACAACGGAGGATCAAACTTTCAATCCTCAAAATGAAGATCTTGGAGCATGCTTTACCATGATGTTTGAAGAAGATCTATCTGAACCATCCATTCCAGTCATATCAGAGGATGAAGACCTAATGTCAGAAACATCTTTGCATCCTCTGGTTGACAATTTTGAAGCATGTATTTCACAGATGACCGATGAAGAGCTGAATACAAAAATTTTACAATTCATCTGTGAAGAAAATGTGGAGCAAGAAACAGAGCAAATGAAGGAGCAAATGTCTGACCTTAATAAAGATCCAGAGCATTCAGGAGAAACATCGCTGTTTTGGGGAGTACAAATTAAAGATATCAACCAGAAGCTTGACATAATGGAATTTCCATTCCAAGTCAAGCATCATACGAGACCTCCTGATTTTCTTTCTTTCTTTGCAGGAACCACTGGAGTAACAAGGAGCAAAAAGGTGGCACGAGTACTGAATGAGACAAAACTCTTTTTGCCACTTTACCGTTGGAAGAGACCCTTCAAAAGCAACGCTCACGGGATTGTCTTTAATCGGACATCTAAAATGACATTGAAACCTCCTTAACAGATAAATTTCAGTCACGTCTGGCTGAAGACGAAAAATTTAGCGCTAGCAGGGAGGCAACCCATGCAATTTGTTGTAATTTCTGTTTTATATTTTGTGTATACATGTTGTAAATTTTTTTTTTAATTTTGTGTGTTATTTTTTTGTAGGGAAGGCACAAACGAAGCATTTTAAGACAGAAGGAATTGTGTTTGGCAATCAAAGATGAGAAACAATTCATTAGCGATGGCTGAATAAGGAATGAAATCTTGAGACCATCCTAATGAATTTATACTAAGCGAGTGGCGTATTGCGTACACAATTCCGTTGCCGTAATTATTGCTTTGATTCGCTTTTCTATTGTAATTATCTTTATTTTCGTAGACAGGATCCAGACTTTTTGACCTTTCACGATCTCTTTTGTTGTTTTAGCTAACAATCGTCCTTTGGAAGATATTAGTGCTATTATTACTCACCCTTTTTCAGGTACTATAAATTCAGCCCGTCATTGCACTTTTGAAGGCGTCCAGAGTTGAAAAAGAAATACAAAAAAAAAATATGGAAGCCACTTCAAGAAACGAGTTGAAAACATCTGCGTGTTTTGCGGTAGTAGTGTTGGTACTAAGCCACAATACATAGAAGCAGCACAGGAATTGGGTCGAGTCTTAGCTGCAAGGAATATGCACTTAATATATGGCGGAGGAATCTTGGACTTATGGGGATCGTTTCAAAGGCTGTACAGGAAGGAGGCAGTCATGTTTTAGGAATCATCCCAAAACCTTTGGCAGAGGCAAATCTTATTGGTTCAACAAACGGAGAGGAACTGATCGTGCCAGGTATGTCTGAACGACTGGTAGAAATGATTAACCGTGCTGATGCTTTTATCGCTTTGCCAGGTGGCTTGGGCACATTGGAGGAAATTTTTATAGTTCTATCTTGGGCGAACCTGAACATACACCAAAACCGCTTGGACTGCTTAACGTTGATGGATTTTATGATTTTCTTTGTGTGTTTTTCTTGATGATGCTCGGAGAAATGGGTTCGTGTCAAAACCTATGAAAGAACTCCTCTTCACTGCCAGAACTGCTTCGGATCTAATAGACCAACTCATAGCCTATGAACCACAAGTTGACCCTATCATTTCAAAGATAATTGGTCTGGGGACGATCGTGGTAAGAGGCGTCGGGTTAATCTGGATCTTAACCTTTAATTTCCTGTAGAATTTCTGCTAACCAGGTATTATCTTCTAAACTCTTCTTCTACTGTTTAAGACATTGGGGACAATGTCTCATTTAGGTTTGGGGGAGGAAATTAGTTGATCAGTACCTTATTTTTTTTTTAGTTTTGTGTTATTTTTATTTTTTAGTCCAAAATTTTTCGAAAAATACAAAAAAATTGAAATTTTTTTCAAAAATTACAAAAATATTTTGCGTTTTTTTGTTTTTTATTTTTGACTAAAAAGGTGAAATTGGTACGAGATAGCTGAGTAAGGAGTTTCCACTCCTGAGACGTATCTCAAACCTATTTCGAAACAAGTTAATTTTTGTTTATTTCATTTTGAATTATTTAATTTGTGAATTCTCCTTAAAACGGACTAAATGGATCTTCATATGCTTAGTTAGCAAATATTATCAACATATATAGTAACATACAGACATGAGCTAAAATTGAAAAGTTTGTAATATTCAGTGCTCTAGTTTAATTGGAGGAAGCATCTCAAAAAGCAATGGAATAAAAAAAATAAAAAATAAAAACGTCCGAGATCCGAGTTATTAAGTCTGTAAGGGTGTTTTAACACCTAGTGCCCTAAAACCAACTGGTTTGGGAGTCACTGGCCCAACACTCGCTACATGGATCAAAGATGCTGCAAAAATATATTTATATCTGAAGTCTGGGTAATTAAGTCCGTAGGGGTGTCTTAACACCTGGTGCCCTAAAACCAACTGGTTTGGGAGTCACCGACCTAACACTCATTACATAGCTGGAAGATATTGTATATAAATAAAAAATAGAGAAAAAATCAAAGAAAAAATCAGAAAAATCAGAAAAATTATTCCATTGCTGCAAAAAAGGTGTGAAATCTGATAGAACTTTAGGACAAAAATATTACTCTCTTATCAACTACACTTATGACTGTTGTGGGCAAAAATGAGTTGATTAATATTTGTTGGCTGTGTATATGGAGAATGGTAAACAATCGGAGAATTTACTTATTCAGTAATTTAAAATAAAACAAAACAACTAGTAACTTGGAGTAGAAGTTTCACCTGATTAGTCACTAACATCTTTATTCTCTTTTCGCTTGTCTTTTTGCTTTTGTGTGCATTAGTTTTAATACTTTTTACTTTTGTAAAATGTTTGTGGGTATCATTGCTGTAAACCCTCACGAGACTACAACTCGTCCACTAGGGACACCTAGGGGTTTAAAGGCTTGTTGCATATGCTAAATGCAACCGTGATCCCTACGAAAGTGGCTTAGTTTAATTTTAATTTTATTTTGTTGTTTTGCTCGAGGACTAGCAAAATGTTAGGTTTGGGGGTGTGATGAGCGGAAAATATATCAATATTTACCGCCCCTTTTACTTAATATTTTGTTTAGTTTCTCGGGTTTGATGAACGTTTTGATATGTTTTATTTTATTTTGCAGATAAAATAATATCGGGACTCAATGAAATCATTTAGGATGAAATGTGGATCAAATAAGGGCAATTATTGGACTTGATATATTAATTTTGGAGATTGGAAACTTGAAAGGTCGTTTTTGACGAAGTGCAGTTTTGGAAATTCCAGTTTTGCGCATCTGTCGTATTTTGAGCATAACTTTTTACTCCAATATCGGATTGAGCTGATTCAAGTTCCCGATTAAAGAAGACTCAACGATCTACAACTTTGAAAGAGAAAATATTTTCAAATTCTGATGATTTCATGACCGAAATTGATGAACCATCCAGAAGTGTGTGGAGTGTAATTATTAAAAGTCATTATCAATCATTTTCAAAGCAAAATATTAATTAATTAATAATTAATAAAAATTATCAAATCAACACCAAACAAGATAAGAAATTATTGGAGCAATTATGGATTTGGTGGAGTAATTAGTGGAGAAATTAATAATGTAATTGGTGGAGAAATTGATTGATGATTTGATGGTGGCAAAATTTTGCCTATAAATACCAAGCCATTTCATTTCATTGTAAATACTTTCTTCTTTGAAATTCTTAATGAATAAATAAGAAGATTGTATCTAGTTTGTTATTTTTAGTTTTCAGTAATTAATTTTCAGTTTCGCACTTTCTTTACTTTTCAGTTTTTACTTTCCGCGATTTACTTTTACGCACAGTACTTTTCTTTCTTTAATTTTTCAGTTTTTACTTTTCAGTAATGAGGAGGTAATTTCCCAAGCTAGGGTGAAAGGTAATTCTTTTACTGTTACTATTTAGATTAATCTCCCTTAAAAATAATATATTCACTATTTAAAATACTGATTAATAAAGGATACCGCTATATTGGTCGGTTGGCAATTCAATTTAATCTGGTTTAAACCTGACTAATCAAAGATACCGCCAGATTGGTCGGTTGGTAAATTTATTTTGGTACCGCCTTTATGGCTGGATTATGGACAAATATTACCGCCTATATGGCTGGTTGGACTTAATTTGACTTAATCAGGATACCGCCAGATTGGTCGGTTGGTAATATAATAACAAGTTTATATATTATTTTATGGAGATTTCTAAATAAGTAGTAGTAAAAGTAATTCCTTTTACCTTAGCATTTATTTTACTTTTTACTTTATGTCTTTTACTTTTCAGTATTTTACTTTATGTCTTTTATTTTTCAGTTATTAGTCCTAGTTATGTGTTGTAACTAAATAGTTATCTGGGGTTGTGATGAATTTCAATATCACCGGTTTATAAGGGTTAGATTATAGTTTGGGTATTATAAAGATTTATTTATTGAGTCTTAATCTTAATGCTTTTTATTAATTGGCCATTAATAAAATTGATTAGGTAAACTTAAAATGAACTAGACATAGGGATTTTAAGTTTAAGACCTTAGACTCAATAGCCCACGATCTTCCTTGAGGATAGATAACCCTTTAATAGATTTCCTTACAGGATAGGAATATACCTGTCGGGCGAGGGTAGCCATAATTGGAACTCAATCTTAATGAATCCAGATAATGTGGTTGACATAGGAATATGGTTCAATTGGGTTACACTGGGTATTTGTGTCTGACCATCGACAGATGCTTTCGCATAATTTCGTGTTCCAGGTTAATAAATCAATATATTACCCAACTTTAAGATAACCACTTCATCTTTAAAATGATATTGGAAGAAATCACAACCCTAGATAGTTTTTAATATTGAATTTTCTTAAAACCTATTTTCGACAATTTTATTTACTTGCTTTTAAATTTAGAATCGTCACCATTTCAAATCAATCAATCAACTTGTTAGATATTAGTAATCATTTGACCTCATAAAATTAATAGTTTAGATATTAAGTCCTCGTGGGATCGATATTTTTATACTACTTGAACGATACGTGCGCTTGCGTTATACGTGTGTGTTTACGCCGGTCATGTATCTTATGAAACACAAGTCAGAAACTTTTGAGAAATTCAAAGAGTTTCGACACGAAGTTAAAAAAAAATACTGGCAAAAGTATTAAACATTGCGGTCGGACCGTGGTAGAGAATACTTAAGCAATGAGTTTCAAGATTACTTGAAAGAATATGATATTCTTTCACAGTGGACTCCTCCCGGAACACCTCAGTTGAACGGTGTGTCCGAACGGAGAACCGAACTTTGTTGGACATGGTAAGGTCAATGATGAGTCGCACAGAGCTACCGATTTACTTATGGGGATACGCATTAAACAGTGCAATACTTATTTTGAATAAGGTTCTGTCAAAGTCTGTAGAACAGACTCCATATGAGATATGGACAGGAAAGAAACCAGGTTTCTTATTCTTGAAGATTTAGGATGATGGGCATATGTTAAATATTTGGATAGTACCAAACTAGAACCCAAATCGGATAAGTGCCTATTTGTAGGGTATCCTGAGGAAACGAATGGATATTATTTCTACAAACCACAACAGAACAAAATATTTGTTGCTCTTTGTGGGACACAGAACTTGGGCGACGTTGTTCTAGGCTCGCGGCCTAGTTAGGAGTACGAAATAACATGGAGTCGCCACCCGGTGTGAACCGGGACAAAGATTTAAGGCCGCACTCACCCCTCGCAAGGGAAGACCTCAAACCGTTGGGTTCAGAATGGTCCCTTACTTATGTCACTTGTGATGATATGATTTGTGCAATAAACTAACTGAATCTATTCAACATTCATGCTCAAGGGGTACTTAGATCTAACATGCTTTCATCCAAATAACTCCACGCAATATAACACAACGAGCATATTGAACCATTAAACCAAAGTAAACAAATAACTAATTAAACATAAACATAAACTAAACGAAACATCATGCATAAAGAATGAAGAAACAACATGCCTAAATAACACAATCATGCTTTGAAAATTAAATAACGAGACTAAATTAACTCATGCTTAAAATAATAAATAAATGGCCTAGAACTATGACATGCTCAAATACAAATTTGGATGGGACAAAACATATATATCTTAAGTGGTACGTGGCGTTGTATCCCGAGTACAAACCGCACTACCGTCCATTCAGATTCGGTTACAGAATTTACGTCCGAGTTTCCATCCTATATACCACAAAAGGGAACACATGTCCCGCCCATCCAACAATCAAATCATGCCTCAACGACTCTCATGCGATAATATATTAAAATAAACAAAAAATAAATGAAAAGTAATAAATAAAAACGTTCCCTCAGGTCTAACCTCTTTTGTCGTCTCTCGAAAGCGCGTTACACGGCCGTCGGAAGGGTTGATGTTCCGTAACTTTTTTGGTTCACTGATCCGATGTTTTTCCTCGCTGTTTCGCTGTTTGGTCTGTTGTTTTCACTCCATTTCGCTACTGTTTTCGGTGAATTTTCTGGTCACTGTTTCAGGTGTGTTAAGGGACTGTTCTCGGCAGTTTCGGGGGGCTATTTTAGGCAGTTTACTTGGCAGTTTCTGGATAGTTTCTGGGCAGTTTTACTAGGCAGTTTTTGGATAGTTTCTGGGCAGTTTTTCGGTGGATTATGGAGCCTGTTTTTGGTGCAATGCAGTGAGCGGTTTTGGATGTAATAGGCAGCAGTGAGGGGAACTAGGTTACGGCAGTTTTAGGTAGTGAATGAGGGCCTTTATGGTGAAGTTTTAGACAATGAATAGATGCGGCTGGACTGGGGCTTTTGGTCCGCAATGCAAGGGTCGTTTATGGGGCAGTTATGTGTGGTCAAGGGGCTTATGCGTGAGTTGTTAGGGCTGGATGGATAATCGTTGAAAGTGATTTTTGGAAGGGGCAGATGGCTTGCATGGGGTTTTAGAATAAGTGGTGCGCTGAAAGGCTATAGGGCAGTGGCGTTAGGTGGGCTGTTGGCTGATGTGTTGAAGGGTTGATGCCGAGTATATCTAGGGTTCTCTGGTGATGAGTTGAAGGGCATGTGGCTAGAGGCAGTGAGTTGAGTGGCGTGAATGAAGGCTTTTTTTGTTTGGTGAGTTCGTGAAGGGTTCGGCAGTAGTGTGGCGGCAAGGGCAAGAGAGCCTACGTGAGTGGAGGGTGATCGAAAATATGTTGAGTGTTGTGGCTGATTTATGGGTGAAGCTGGATCAAAAGAGAGGGTCTGTTTGATTGATGAGGGCATATTGGTGTTGTGGCGTTGTCGGTGTGAGTCTTTTGTTGATGAATTGAGTGCTTTGTGTGCGTGTGTTTGTTACGTGAAGGAGGCAGTGATAAGGTGTTGCCGTGAGTTGTTCTGCTTGAGGGGAGTGAGGCGAGCTGGTGATGCTGTTGAAGGGCGTGAAGGAGCAGGCTGTAAAGGCTTTGAAAAATTGCTTCTTCATGTGTGATTATGGTTTTTTATTTTGTTTATTCTTTGTGCCGTGAATGGTTGTATGTGGAGAGTCTGGTTGCTATCAATGTGTTTAGGGTTTGTGTTGGTTTTTGAAGTGCCGAATCAGTGAGGGAGAGAGAGAGAGGATCCAGAGAGTTTAGTTTATGTCATCTTTTATAGTAGCAGGTTAGGGTTTGGGTTATTAGGGTTGTACATGGTTTTTAAAAGGTAACAAAATCAATTAAATGAGGATTTATTTTATTAAAGGCAAGGAATAATTATAATTTGGGTGGGAATTTCTTAAATTAGGGGAGTGATTTAATTAAATTGGGAAGTGATTACTTTAATTTGATTTAATTTAATTTCACTTTAATTTATTTTAATTAAATTTGGTTTAATTATTAGATTTAGTTTTAATTAAATTTCAATTTAGTTATTTAATTGGTTTTGATTTAATTTAATTAGCTTTAATTTGTGAATGTGTTTTAATTTAATTTAATTTAAGTTTAATTTGTGACATATATTTTAAATATTTTAATTATTTAATTTGTGAGATGTGTTTTAAATATTTTAATTATTTAATGGGTTTGGTGTGTTTTAAAATAGAGGTTCAACAAGCGAACCCGAAACGAAACAAGCGAGTTAAATCCGACCAAATGCTAATTTCCAACTTTACCCTTCCAACGTCCGTTCCCACGGCTTTCTCAATCAAAGAGGTAGCGTCTCCATACGAGACTCATCATCGGGACTTATATGCAAAAATGCAGTGCCTACAGTCGCCCCCACTTTGATGGGACTTGTGCAGTGTGTGAGAATGACAATCCTATCAAAGTCTATGCAATGTATTTTTACTTACCTGGCTCGCCAGCTGTCACCCGGTTTGCCTGCTGTGTTGTGTGAGTTGAGTTGGTCTGGTTGTGCCATTTTCGGCATGCTGAACCCCATTCCCGAGGCGTTGCTGAAGTGATGACTGTCCATTTCGAACTGTGCTCCATTTTCGGAGTGCCATTTTCGGCGACTGATGAGATAATGGTCCATTTTCGAACCGTGCTCCATTTTCGGAGTGCCATTTTCGACGAGATGTGATAATGGTCCATTTTCGAACCGTGCTCCATTTTCGGAGTGCCATTTTCGGCGGCTGATGAGATAATGGTCCATTTTCGAACCGTGCTCCATTTTCGGAGTGCCAATTTCGGCGAGCTGATGAGATAATGGTCCATTGTCGAACCGTGCTCCATTTTCGGAGTGCCATTTTCGGCGACTGATGAGATAATGGTCCATTTTCGAACCGTGCTCCATTTTCGGAGTGCCATTTTCGACGAGATGTGATAATGGTCCATTTTCGAACCGTGCTCCATTTTCGGAGTGCCATTTTCGGCGGCTGATGAGATAATGGTCCATTTTCGAACCGTGCTCCATTTTCGGAGTGCCAATTTCGGCGAGCTGATGAGATAATGGTCCATTGTCGAACCGTGCTCCATTTTCGGAGTGCCAATTTCGGCGAGCTGATGAGATAATGGTCCATTTCCAAACCGTGCTCCATTTTCGGAGTTCCATTTTCGGCGAGTTGATGAGATAATGGTCCATTTCCGAACCGTTGCTGATGAGAGATAGTCCATTTCCAAACCATGACTGATATGAGAGTGGTCCATTTCTGAACCGTTGCTGATATGAGAGTGGTCCATTTCCGAACCGTTGCTGATGAGAGATAGTCCATTTCCGAACCGATTTGATGATGTAGTAGATATAGTGGCGAGGCGCCTCGACCTCTGGGCTTTGTTCCCGATTCACCGAATGTGAACTGTGATAATGATGCAGGAGGCCCTCAACCCTGGGAAGCATCCCGGAACTACAACCGACAACGGAGGCACCTCGACCCTGGGCACCTCGACCCAACACCGCTGACAATAGGGACCTCGCCCTCGAACTGATAATGATGTAGTGGGCACCTCGACCCGGAACTACAACCGACAACGGGGGCACCTCGACCCTGGGCAACTCGACCCAATACTGCTGACAATATGGACCTCACCCTCGAACTGATAATGTAGTGGGCACCTCGACCCTGGGACTCATCCCGGAACTACAACCGACAACGGGGGCACCTCGACCCAATACCGCTGACAATAGGGACCTCCCCCTCAAACTGATGATGTAGGCCTCGCCCCTGAACTGATACTGACGTGGGCCTCGCCCCTGAACTGATACTGACGTGGGCCTCGCCCCCAGACTGATGTGGGCCTCGCCCCTGACTTATACTGATGTGGGCCTCGCCATCAACTGATACTGATGCGGGCCTCGCCCCAGACTGATACTGATATGGGCCTCGCCCTCAAACTGATACCGATATGGGCCTCGCCCCTATGTTGATACTGATATGGGCCTCGCCCTCAGAGTGCCATACCCGGTAAGACCGATTCTGATGCTAATACGGGCCTCTCCCCCATAGTGACATACCCGGCAAGACTGATTCTGATGTCTCCATACCTAGAGTGCCGTACCTGGCCAAACTGATCCGATGTCTCCATACCCGGAGCACCATACCCGGTAAAACTGATACTGATGATGATGTGGGACTCATCCCCAAAACTACTGGTGAAGTCGGCTACATCCTTGGGATTCATTCCCGAAACTCTGATAATATGGGCCTCGACCCTAGAATTAATTCCAAAACTTTGCTGTTGTGGGCCTCAACCCTAGGATTCATTCCCAGATTCTGCTGATGTGGGCCTCGACCTTGGGACTCATCCCCAAAACTGATACTAATGCTGATGTGGGCCTCGACCCTGGGACTTATCCCTGAAACTGACACTGATTCATTTCTGAAACTGATACTGATTCATTCCTGAAACTGATAATGATTCATTCTTGAAACTGTACTGTTGTTGTTTCTGATGGGCTTGCCTTTGCCGCTTTCTCTTTTCTTCTTTGAAACCTGTGAATAAAAACGAGACAAAGATTGCATGTATATGACATGTATGCATGTATGCATGAATGCATTTCCTATTCCGATGGGTTAGGTCTTCCTTGTGCTTCTCGGTGCTTCTCGCCTACAAAAGTCTTTGATCTTCCTTTGGGCATGCTTACAGTTTCTTTCTGTCGATTCTCTTCTGGTGATTGCTCAGTCTTCTTTCTTGTCTCATGACTCAATATCTTGTTATGTCCTGGATTCGCGAGGTGGTGGACTAGTCACCCCCAGTCTTGGTTTAGCTTTCTGCTCTCTGCTGTTTGCACTTGGTCAAGATGAACTATATGGTGGGGCCTTCCATATCAATATGGTATATCACATGTTACGAAATAGTCCCAATAGTAATACATATCATTGTCCTCAAAGAATGCTCAGTAATGAAACCAGAGAACCTTCAAAACATTCTATGCAACTCAAATCCAAGTCTTTGAATAAATGATCTATGCCAGACTCAAAGTGTGTGTGTGCAAAGGTTCTTTCACAGCTTAATCCTTAGGTAAGCTAACTCGATGATTTCGTTTCAAAAATCGGGATCGATGGGTCAAACCAACCTAGATGTCTCGATTATATTCCGCAATTGCTTTTCCATGCTCAATGTGGTATGGCTTTATCTCTCTTTTCCTTTGTCTCTCATTTTTTCTTTTCATTTTGAATTCATTTTTTTTTTTTCTTTTTTTTTTCAACATACCTACCCTTTAAGGTAGCATTTCTCCTCATGGTGGTCCTAATACTCGCCCATGGGTAGCTTCACGCTTATCGGTTATAAGTGGTTCGATTTTTTTTCTTTAGAGACTTTTCTTTCATTTTCAACCATACCACACATCATAACATAGACAAATCAAGATAGACATCTAAGCAAATGGTCATTCACCGACCTACAATTTCTTCGACTAGTCATTTTGCCAACTACTCAGGTCTTCACTGCTAAGAACCATAATCAAGTGCTCACGAGTGTAACATAGATCAATTACTCAAAGTATCAGATAAAAGCACGTCAAGGGTTTATCGTTTCTAAGGTTTCACCCTAAAGCATTCAGTTTCATCATCAGACTTATGTTTAACTATCAAACTATGGTTCTCATGCGGGTTTATGACAATGCCTTTAACTAAACCCCTTCAACCCATTATAGATACGGTTAACTAAAGCACAATCATAAACATCACAAGACATGATTTCGGGGCCAATTCTCTATCCCCAGTGGAGTCGCCAGACTGTGGGACACAGAACTTTGGTGACGCTGTTCTAGGCTCGCGGCCTAGTTGGGAGTACGAAATAACATGAAGTCGCTACCCGGTGTGAACCGGGACAAAGATTTAAGCCGCACTCACCCCTCGCAAGGGAAGACCTCAAACCGTTGGGTTCGGAATGGTCCATTACTTATGTCACTTGTGATGATATGATTTGTGTAATAAACTAACTGAATCTATTCAACATTCATGCTCAATGGGTACTTAGATCTAACATGCTTTCATCTAAATAACTCCACTCAATATAACACAACGAGCATATTGAACCATTAAACCAAAGTAAACAAATAACTAATTAAACATAAACATAAACTAAACGAAACATCATGCATAAAGAATGAAGAAACAACATGCCTAAATAACACAATCATGCTTTGAAAATTAAATAACGAGACTAAATTAACTCATGCTTAAAATAATAAATAAACGGCCTAGAACTATGACATGCTCAAATACAAATTTGGATGGGACAAAACATATGTCTCTTAAGTGGTACGTGGTGTTGTATCCCGAGTACAAACCGCACTACAGTCCATTCGGATTCGGCTACAGAATTTACGTCCGAGTTTCCATCCTATATACCACAAAAGGGAACACATGTCCCGCCCATCCAACAATCAAATTGTAGGCACTGCATTTTTACACATAAGTCCCTATGATGAGTCTCATTTTGGAGACACTACCTTTTAAGTCACGGAGGTCACGGGAAACGGACATCGGAAGGGGAAATTCAGAATAAACAAGGTTCACTGTTTTCGTTCGTGCTACGTTCGTGTTTACGTTCGAACGTCAAACGGATTGCGGGCGTTCGTGCCGCGTTCGAGGAAGCGTTCGAACGGTGTCGGTAATTATGGTTTTGCTGCTAGCCTCACATCCAGCCCAATTAGCCCCCCAAAGCCCATAAAACACATCCCAATTTAAATAAATAAATATTAATTAAAACATTAACTAAATAATATAATAATTAAATTAATTAAATGATTAAATAAAACATATACCAAACATAAAATAAACAATTACCAACTTAAACTAAAATCATGCCTAAATTAACAAATCACATACTAAATCAAAATATAATCATGCCTAATTAAAATCAATCAACCAATTATATTCCCAATCTAATAAGATTATTCCCAAACTTAAAATATTGTATTCCTAAACCAAGCCAATCAAATATTCAACCTTCCCTATCTAGCCAAGATTTGTCCCCCCCTCAATCTTTGACTTCCCTTAACCAAACCAAATCAAATCCCTCTTCAATTAGCCTAACCCTTTGCCTATAAAAAGAACCCTTCACCAACCTTCTCAAGCTAGTTTTTTAGTTTCTAGACCCTAGTCCCTAGCTCATACACAACACACATAAAAATTACAGGAAGAAGACACCCAAAAACAGTAAGCAAAAGATAAAGAGGAAACGACAGCGAAACCACAAGGAAACAATAGCAAAAGACGGAGAACGACGACTCAAAACAGTAAAGACAACGAACGAGAACAGTGAACCAGTGAACCGGGAGAGTTGCGGAGCATCCACCCTTCCGACGATCGTGTACCGTACATCCGAGAGGTGATTTAAAAGGTTAGACCTGAGGGTACCTTTTCATTAGTTTATATTCATTTTTTTTTATTATTATTGAATTCTATTCGCATGAGAGTCGTTTATGGATGCATGTTGTGGCTTGAATGAAATGGAAGAGTGTCGTCTCTTGTGGTATATAGGATGGAAACCCAGACGTAAATTCCGTAGCCGAATCCGAATGGAAGATAGTGCGGTCTGTACATGGGACACAACTCCACGTACCACTTGAGTAAACGGCACCTTCTCTTGTGTGGCGTTGCTTTGGTTTAGTTATTTCTTGTCATTTAAATTCTGTATGTTGCTTATTCCCATATGATATGATCGAGTGCATGTGCTTAGTAAGTGCGATGAAAGGTTCCCTAATTGGAGGGGTTAAAATCCTTCACCACGACGCTTTGCCGCACCGATTGATGTGTGTTCGATTGAATGCGAGATACGTTCAATCGAGCATACCTAGTTTGATATGATTGTCTTTATTTTCGTATGCATGATTCAACCAAACGCATGGGTTTAGTAAGTGCGATGTGAGATCCCCTATGGGGAGGGGCTAAAGCCCTTTACCACGATGCTTTGCCGCGCCGGTTGATGTGTGTTCGGTTGGATGCAAGACACGTTCAATCGGACATACTTAGAATAGTATGATTGTCTTTATGTTTGTATGGATGATGTGATGTGACTCGCATGGGCTTAGTATGTTGGTCTAAAGGTCATCTCTTTGAGAGATCAAGAGCCCTCAAAAGGCCACCTTTACGGCAGTACTTCACCGCGCCCCTTTATTTTGTTGTTTATGTATTGCGTCCCATTTCATGCATCAGGTCTGTTCCCGTTCGAACGCATTTACGAACGCAACTCGAACGCGCATGCATTTTCGCCTTATCATGCATCAGCTCTCATTTCCGTTCGAACGCGTTTACAAACGCCATACGAACGTGAGCATTCTATTTCATTTCTGTTCGAACGCGCTATCAAACGCCATACGAACGCGAGCATTCTGTTTCATTTCCATTCGAACGCGTTTATGAACGCTACTCGAACGTGAGCATTCTGTTTCATCTTCGTTCGAACGCGTTTACGAACGCTACACGAATGCGCACACACTGAACTGAGTATGTCTTATCATATTCATGCATAATTGCCTCTTGGTTGATCTTTCTTGTGTTATATAGCCAACCGTATTATTTGTATCCCTGCATTTATCCATTCTATGTGTTCTCGGGATTGTATTCAAGCATGATTAGGCTGTTAGCATGTTATTTGGTTAATAGGTTCATGAGATAGTACTCAAGCATGATTATGTTGTTCTTAGTTTTCCATATCATAGGATTGAAATATGTTCATGAGATGCCATGTGATGTTGCATGTTGTGATGAACTTGTTGATGTATGCATATGAATTTAGAAGCATGATATTCTTGGAAATAAATGTTATTTAAGCCTGGTTAAATTATTACATAAATCCTTTTATTACAAGTGACATAAGTAAGGGACCATTCCGAACCCAACGGTTTGAGGTCTTCCATTGCGAGGGGTGAGTGCGGCCTTAAATCTCATTTTCCCGGTTCACACGGGTGGCGACTCCATTACTCTCCGGTTTAGTCCCCTGTGGCTACTCCGTACTCCCAACCGGGCCGCGAGCCCGGGACAGCATGCGTCGCCCAGGTTTCCTGTGTTCCCACACAAATCATGCCTCAACGACTCTCATGCGATAATATATTAAAATAAACAAAAAATAAACGAAAAGTAATAAATAAAAAGGTGCCCTCGGGTCTAACCTCTTTTGTCGTCTCTCGAAAGCGCGTTACACGGCCGTCGGAAGGGATGATGTTCCGTAACTTTTTTAGTTCACTGATCCGATGTTTTTCCTCGCTGTTTCGCTGTTTGGTCTATTGTTTTCACTCCATTTCGCTACTATTTTCGGTGAATTTTCTGGTCACTGTTTCAGGTGTGTTAATGGACTGTTCTCGGCAGTTTCGGGGGGCTATTTTGGGCAGTTTACTGGGCAGTTTCTGGATAGTTTTTGGGCAGTTTTACTAGGCAGTTTTTGGATAGTTTCTGGGCAGTTTTTCGGTGGATTATGAAGCCTGTTTTTGGTGCAATGCAGTGAGCGGTTTTGGATGTAATAGGCGGCAGTGAGGGGAACTAGGTTGCGGCAGTTTTAGGTAGTGAATGGGGGCCTTTATGGTGAAGTTTTAGACAATGAATAGATGCGGCTGGACTGGGGCTTTTGGTCCGCAATGCAAGGGTCGGTTATGGGGCAGTTATGTGTGGTCAAGGGGCTTATGCGTGAGTTGTTAGGGCTGGATGGATAATCGTTGAAAGTGATTTTTGGAAGGGGCAGATGGCTTGCGTGGGGTTTTAGAATAAGTGGTGTGCTGAAAGGCTATAGGGCAGTGGCGTTAGGTGGGCTGTTGGCTGATGTGTTGAAGGGTTGATGCCGAGTATATCTATGGTTCTCTGGTGATGAGTTGAAGGGCATGTGGCTAGAGGCAGTGAGTTGAGTGGCGTGCATGGAGGCTTTTTTTTTGTTTGGTGAGTTCGTGAAGGGTTCGGCAGTAGTGTGGCGGCAAGGGCGAGAGAGCCTACATGAGTGGAGGGTGATCGGCAATATGTTGAGTGTTGTGGCTGATTTATGGGTGAAGCTGGATCAAAAGAGAGGGTCTGTTTGATTGATGAGGGCAGATTGGTGTTGTGGCGTTGTCGGTGTGAGGTTTTTGTTGATGAATTGAGTGATTTGTGTGCGTGTGTTTGTTACGTGAAGGAGGCAGTGATAAGGTGTTGCCGTGAGTTGTTCTGCTTGAGGGGAGTGAGGCGAGCTGGTGATGCTGTTGAAGGGCGTGAAGGAGCAGGCTTGTAAAGGCTTTGAAAAATGGCTTCTTCACGTGTGATTATGGTTTTTTATTTTGTTTATTCTTTGTGCCGTGAATGGTTGTATGTGGAGAGTCTGGTTGCTATCAATGTGTTTAGGGTTTTTGTTGGTTTTTGAAGTGCCGAATCAGTGAGGGAGAGGGAGAGAGGATCCGGAGAGTTTAGTTTATGTCATCTTTTATAGTAGCAGGTTAGGGTTTGGGTTATTAGGGTTGTACATGGGTTTTTAAAAGGTAACAAAATCAATTAAATGAGGATTTATTTTATTAAGGATCCGGAGAGTTTTCCTAGAAAATGAATTCATAAATGCAGTGGTAAGTGGGAGGAAAGTATAACTTGATGAAAATCAGAGTGATACTGTTCCTGGCACCGACCCCCTCACGGAACACGAACAGTCCATCATAGATGAGATCGTTCCATAATCTTCTTATACACAAGAACCACGTAAGTCGGAGAGAGTCAAAAAACAACCTGAGAGGTATGAGTTTCTAATCTCACCTCATGTAGACATTAATCTTATTAAGGAAGATGAACCAGCTACGTATGAGGAAGCGATACAAGGTATCGACTCCGCTTTATGGCAAGAAGCCATGAAGTCCGAAATAGATTCCATGTATACCAATCAAGTTTGGACACTGGTTGATGTACCAGAAGACATTAAGCCTATTGGTTGTAGATGGGTATTCAAAAGGAAGAAAGACATGGAAGGCAACATACAAACGTACAAAGCTAGGCTTGTAGCTAAAGGTTATCATCAACGACATGGTGTCGATTATGACGAGACTTTTTCATCTGTTGCCATGATTAAATCCATTCAGATAATGCTTGCTATTGCTGCATATTTCTATTATGAAATATGACAGATGGATGTCAAAACTGCTTTCCTTAACAGAAACCTTTTGGAGGATGTTTATATGCAACAACCTGATGGTTTTATCGTACAAAGACATGCAAACAAGGTTTGCAAGTTAAACCGATCCATTTATGGATTAAAGCAAGCATCACGTTCTTGGAACCCATATTTTGATGAGATCATAAAAGAATATGGTTTCATTCAAAACGAAAATGATTCTTGTGTATATAAGAAGGTTAGTGGCAGCGCACTGACATTCATTGTCCTATACGTTGATGATGTATTGCTTCTTGGAAATGACATTCCCATGCTACAATCGGTGAAAGCTTGGCTTTCATTACAATTCTCCATGAAAGACTTGGGAGAGGCAGCCTTTATTCTAGGAATAAGGATCTACCGGGATAGATCTAGAAAGCTGCTGGCACTCTCCCAGAGCTCGTACATTGACAAAGTGTTGAAGAGATTCAACATGGATCAGTCCAAGAGGGGGCTGCTTCCGGTGTCACATGACGTCTCTCTATCGAAGGATATGTGTCCTAAAACTCAAGATAAGAGAGATGCAATGATTCGGATCCCGTATGCTTCAACAGTCGGATCGATCATGTACGCTACGATATGTACGCGACCTGATGTCTCATATGATTTGAGCATGTGTAGTCGCTATCCGGCCGATCCAGGTGATGGTCACTGGATTGTTGTAAAGAACATCCTTAAGTATCTTAGACGAACTAAAGATGCTTTCTTAGTCTATGGGGAATGATAACTTGAGGTGATTGGGTTCGCCGATGCAAGTTTCCAAACCGATAAAGATGACTGTAAGTCACAATCAGGGTACATATTTTATTTGAACAACGGAGCAATGGGCTAGAAATCTTCCAAACAAGAGACTGTTGTCGATTCAACAACAGAAGCGGAATATATTGCTGCAGCTGAGGGGCAGCAAAATAATTAGTTTGGATTCGTAAATTCCTAATTGGATTAGGAGTAGTTCCGTTAGCAGCTGTGTCTATTCCTTTGTATTGTGACAATAATGAGGCTATCACACATGCTAAGGAACCACAGTCTCATCAACGATCCAAGCATGAACTTCGACGATTTCACATGATTCGTGAGATCATACATCGTGGCGATGTGAAGATCGAAAAGATCGCATCAGATGATAACATTGCAGATCCGCTGACGAAGGCTATTTCTCACAAAAGTTTGAGCGACATGTACATAGTTCAGGTGTTAGATACTTGAGTGATTGGCTATAGGCCAAGTGGGAGATTGTTGGATAATTATGACCCATAACATCACTATTTGTAAAGAACATTGTGTTTTTTAAAAATTAAATATGTGACAAAAGGAAATTATTATTTTATCATTATTGTAATTAGATTACTTGGATATATATTAATGACAAAAGTCCATATGGTTAAATCAGATTAATAAGATATGAGACAATATTAATCCACGAATGGTTTAATCATTAAATATCTCTAGTCGAAGTATTATCGAGACTGGACATTGATAATGCGGAATAGACTAGTATTACACGTGTGCGCGTTATGGAAGCTTAACGACATAGTTCTCATATATTTAGGTATTGGATACTTATGCAAGTGTAATAAGAGGTTCTGTTAGCCGTTGGACCGGGAACAGTTCGCTCTGGATAGACCCACTCAGAATCTCATTAGTAGTATGACTGTGTCAATAGGAATTCGAATCAGGGTAGGTGTATGTGATCTTTAACCTGAGACTTACGTCGCTATTACTTGCGACAATCAGTTTACTTTGGTATTTGTCGTCTGGAGCTTTAACAGGTTCTATGTACGCCTGTATTGGGTTTACTGAGAATCGTAGTGTATTGGATGTGATTTCAATATGTGAGTATCACTTCAGTAATATGGAGATGATGGTCACACATGATACATAACTATAACTCTAAAAGCTGCAGCTATCAGGATAATATGACTAGGTCATGACTTCCCGATTACATAGATTAGTTACACGGGATCCGATATATGCTTCGTACATGGCAGACACAAAGCCAGCCCTAGGCCTAGCATGTGACATCCGATACTGGATCGTATTACGTATTACATAGTATTACTACGCCTGATACAAATGATATTCATCGGTGAATATTTCTGGAGAATTGGGTAGGCACGGTGCTTTGCTAGAAGCCAACTATGTCTTGTAAATCGGTGAGAATATGGTACGAGATACGCACATGTTCAGATAGTCCGATAACCGTATTTACTGCCAACATATCCAGGAATCTCTTAGGTCACTTCCCAAAAATTCATCAATGACATTTGACTCAAATAGAATTAATCTGGGATTAATCATGAGAGAAAATTAATCTGGGATTGAATTTGTATGAAAGAGAGAACGCGATTAATTTAGAATTAATCGATAAAATAAATTTAATAATTAAATTGGAATTTTCTATTTAATTTATTTATTTGGGGCTAAAATAATATATCAGATATATTAACTGAAATCAGATTTCATACGAAATTAAAATTAGATTTTAATTCGGGCGAACGAATTAATTTAGAATTAAGTCGTAAGCGACTATCGTAAAAATTTTGTGAGACATAATTTTTTAATTAAATTGGATTTAATTATGTCGTGACGACAAATTCGTTTAATCGAAATTAAACGAACCCGATAAAATTACCCGTGACTTAATTGTGTGTTTGAGAGGCCAACTTAAATTTTGAATTTAAAAGTGGTGGGACCACTTGACTTACATCAAATGTCAAATTTTGATGGAAGTAGTTGGCTTAATTAATGTAAAGCATTAACAACTCAACCACCAAGTCTTGGCACACAACAACACTTTCTTTCTCTCTTCTTCTCCTTGGCCGAATTCATCTCCCATTGAAGTGAAATTTTTGCTTCAAAAATTTCATCAAAGCTAGCACTTGGAGGAGTCATTTGAGGTGATAGAGAAACTCACCCAAGGACAAACAACAATCTTAGAGCTTCATCCAAAGAAATTTTGAAATTTCACCAAATAACAATGTAAGTGATTCCGCCACTTTTCTTTTTAATTTCAAACTTAAAATCACATTTAGGATCTTGTGGCATATCTTAGAGACTAACAGTTACGTCTGGCTGAAGACGTTAAACTTAGCGCTAGCAGGGAGGCAACCCTTGCATATGTATTTATTTATTTAATTTTATTTTATTTACTGTAGTTTTATTTTATTGTGTGCTAATTGCATGTTTATTGTTTGCATAAGTATTTATGCAGGTGTTCAGTGCAACTTACACAATCACACAACCCAAATCTTACCAGCAGGAACCTGATGAACTCCGCCTGGTAGTGTTGTTCCTTAATCATTTTTCTTTATATTTATCTTACATTGAGGACAATGCAAGTTTTAAGTGTGGGGGTGTATGCATGAGTATGATAATACCTGTTGTTTTGTTATAAAAAAATTTATTTTGTTTGTTTTTAGTCATTATAGAAAGCAGAAGTCCAATGATGATATTGTTTGCTTTATGGTGTGTTGTGATATTTTATATCGTACCGCAAGTGTACGGTGTCAAGTTTTAGTATAAATCAGTGAAAGAGTGTCGAACCCACAAGGATTGCGTTAACTCGCACTAAGTATTACAATTGATAATTCTAACTTTATTTAGACGATAATTAATAAAGATTTAATGAAATAAATATAAAAATAATTTGATAGGAGAGACTAATATGATAGAGATTTTTGATCCTGATTTCACCTAGCTGTCGCCTATGTATTTGTCATGCCAATTAATCCTTGTTCAGTTATATTGTTTATAAGTCAAGACTCCTAAAATATCCACTCAATCTCTCGAGTGCGAGTGAAAATATCATCAACTATAGACTTCGACATCTCTATAAAAATCCAATAGTTAACAACTCATTACGCTTTGTGATTCTATATTAATGACTTCAAAGGAACTACAGATTCTCTCGAACTCTATAAAATCCTACGTCATATTCTCTAGATCCATTCAAAATCCTCTCTCTCGAGTGAAAGATTTCAAACATATATCATCATATTTGTGGCCAGCAAACACAAGGCACTAAACTCAAAAGAATATAAATAAATCAATAAAACTTCATAACAAAATTAGCAAACAATATAATGTTCAAGCATCGATTACATCATTCTCTAGAATTAAGGAGTTAGTTCATGACTAAAGATAAAAATAATGATAAATAAGTCATGAATCTAATGGAAATCATTAGAGTTCTAAGAAAGAAACTAGAAGATATAACCCGAATTGGATCTCTTCCTCTTCGGACGTCACCGCCTTTGTCTCCTCTTGTTGCTCTTCAATCCTCCTCCTTGGATCTCTCTAAAAATAAGTATTTCTGTGTTTTATGATGTGTAATAGCCTCCTCTTTTGAGTTTTGGACGAAGTCATGTATTTATAATAGAGCCTTGGGTCATAAACATCTTAAAAAACCCTAAAATCATATTTCTGGTCCGCGGGGGACGCTGCGGCGCCGAACAGTGGGCGCTACAGCGCCCATCTCTTGGGAAAATATATGTAAATGACTATATCTCCTCGAGTAGATGTAAATCCATATTATGGGTCTCGTAACTCCTTCTAGATCAAAAGTTATAGCCTTTTTAATTTTAGTGCGCAGCTGATGTTGGTTTTTGCTGCTTCTTGAGTTTGATACTCCCGATAGGTCCCGAAATACGCGTATTTACTCCATTCTTGATGTTATAATGCTTCCTACAAATAAGACATAAAATAAATTATAAAATACATTAAATGGCTCGAACCATAACAAAATAATAGGCTAAAGATGCTAGAATAAGTGAGTATAAACTACAATTATCAAACACCCCTAAATTTAAGATTTTGCTAGTCCCGAGCAAAAGATAAAATAAAAACTAAATTCAAATTAACAAATAAAAATTACTAAATTAACTAAGTTATTTTCGTAGGGATCACGATTGCATTTAACGTATGCAACAAGCCTTTAAACCCCTAGGCGGCCCTAGTGGACGAGTTATAGTCTCGTGAGAGCTTACATCGACGATACCCACAAACGTCATTCACACACATGCAATCATACAAAAATATAAAAAATAAAAAAAGCATAGTCCCGATAGTTACGCATAAAATTATCCTCAAAGAAAGCTTATAAATGAAATTAAAGAACCTTCAAAGTACGCAATTGCAACTCGAATCCAAGTTCTTGAATAAATTATCTAAGCTAGACTCACAGTGTGTGTGTGTGTGTGAAGGTTCAGTCACAGCTTGATTCCTAAGTAAGCAAACTTAATGTTTTCGTTTAAAAATTGGGATCGATGGGTCAAACCAACCTAGATATCTTAATTATGCTATGTAATTGCTTTATTTTGTGCTCAGTATGATATGATTTTTCTTTTCTTTTCTTGTCTCTTTTTACTTCTCTTTTTGCATTTTTTTATTCAACTCACCTACCCCTTAAGGTAGCATTTCTCCTCATGGTGGTCCTAATACTCGTCCATGGGTAGCTTCACGCTTATCGGTTATAGGTGGTTTATTTTCTTTCTTTTAGAGACTTTTTTTCCTTTTATTTCTTATCCACCATACATCATAACACTAGCAAATCAAGATAGAATCTAAGAAAACAGTCATTCATCGACATGCAATTTCTTCAACTAGTCACCTTGTCAACTACTTAAGTGATCACTGCTAAAAACCTATTTTTAAGTGCTTACGAGTCTAACATAGATCAACTATTCAAGGCATTAGATAAAAGTATATCGGGCACTTATCGCTTCTAAAATTTCACCCATAAACAATACAAAATTCATCATAGAATTTATGTTTTACTATCTAGGATTAAAAATAAATAAATAATTTTTTTCAGCTTAACTTAACAAATAAATAACAAGTAAGCAACATGCACACACCCCCAAACTTAAAACTTGCATTGTCCTCAATGTAAGATAAAAATAAAGAACAAGAGTGAGGAACAACACTACCGTGCATGGAGTTGATCAGGCTCCTACTTGTTAGAATTTAGTTGCGCGGGCATTGTGTGTCTCGTGCTACCTGCATAAATAGCATGCAAAACAAATAAATAAACAAATAGCACACGATAAAATAAAAATTAAAAATAATAAAACGAATGCAAGAGTTGTCTCCCCGCTAGCGCTAAGTTTAACGTCTTCAGCCAGACGCAACCACCCAATTGGTGGTCATGGTAGCTTCTTCTTGTGTATCCACTGATTGCTTTGACATGAAAAAATGGCTTCGCGGCTGTGGCAGTTTTATCCAAATACCCCTACTGCTGTTTGGTTATGGAGGATGCAATCTGCCCAATTTGTGTTTCTAAAGACTTCATGGAGGCCTCAAGATTTTCCATGTGTGTCTCAATATTGTTCAGCCTTGACTCATTCTTCTCAAACCTCGTTGAAGTATTAGCAACAAACGTGCTCATGAAATCTTCTAAGGAAGGTTTCTGCTCAGCTCTTTGATAGTCAAAACCAGATGAAGGTTGCAAAACATTCTCCGTATTAGCATATGACAGGTTTGGATGATAACGATTAGGCACATGATTTCCTCTATAGCTGTTAAAGTTCCGATTATTCACATATTGGACTTGCTCGACGTTTGGGTTTCCTTCCAATAATAGCATATTTGTAGCCGATGCTGATTCAATAGATGGTACCCGTGGATTTGTTAGGGCTGCTACTTGAGTAGATGATGTGGAAATCTGAGCTGTAAGTGCTACAAGAGGGTCCACTTCATATATTCCAGCCATTTTGGTCACCGTAATGCGTTCACTTCGCCATTGATAATGATTAATGGCCATTTCTTCCAATAGATTGTAGGCGTCCTTAGCTGATTTCTTGAATAGAGCTCCCCCAGCTGCTGCATCAACCACAGTCCTATTCGAACCATTCAGCCCATTATAGAACAACTGAATCTGGATCCAATCTGCATAATTGTGTTATGGACATCTATGTAGTAGATCTTTAAATCTGTCTCATGCTTCATATAAAGTCTCAGTCTTCATCTGCTTAAATATACTAATTTCTGCCCTCAATTGAGCTGATTTAGCTGGTGGAAAGAATCTCTCAAGAAATTTTGTGGCCACATCCTGCCATGTCATGATACTCACTGTCTGTATTGATTGCAGCCAATCTCATGCTTTATCCCATAAAGAGAATGAGAATAAACGTAGCCTGATAGCCTTTTTACTCACGCCATTTATCTTTATGGTATCTGCGATCTCCAGGAACATCCTTAAGTGCAAGTTGGGATCTTCTATAGCTGAGCCCCCAAACTGATTTTCTTTGTACCATGTTGATCAATGCAGGTTTTAATTCAAAATTGTTGGCGTTGATTGGTTGATGGGCAATCCCAGAATAGATATCATTAATGACCGGTTTGAAGTGATCTCTGATTGCCACATGGCGTGGGTTGTTCTCTATGTTTTCAGCTGCCATTGCTTCTTGTTCAACTTTCCTTTCTTTCCTTAGTCTCCTCGTTGTTCTTTCTATTTCAGGATTAAACAGGAGCGAGTCGAGACTTGTGGATCTTCGCATTCACTGAAGCACCAAAAGAAAAAGAAAAAAAATCAATAAACAAAAACCAAATAAAATAAATATAAACTAAAATAAAAGATAAATTCAAAATTAAAGCTAAAATTACTTGGTAGTAGTATTAATGTGAATTAATTAAACAATCCCCGGCAACGGCGCCAAAAACTTATTGTGATATTTTATATCGTACCGCAAGTGTACGGTGTCAAGTTTTAGTATAAATCAGTGAAAAGTGTCGAACCCAGAGGGATTGCGTTAACTCACACTATGTAATAAAATTGATAATCCTAACTTTATTTAGACGATAATTAATAAAGATTTAATTAAATAAATATAAAAATAATTTGATAGGAGGAACTAATACGATAAAGATTCTGGATCCTGATTTCACCTAGCTGACGCATATGTATTTATCATGCCAATTAATCATTGTTCAGTTATATTGTTTATAAGTCAAGACTCCTAAAATATTCACTCCCTCTCTCGAGTGCCGAGTGAAAATATCAACTATAGACTTCGATATCTCTATAAAAATCCAATAGTTAACAACTCATTACGCTTTGTGATTCTATATTAACGACTTCAAAGGAACTACGGATTCTCTCGAACTTTATAAAATCCTAGGTCGTATTCTCTAGATCCATTCAAAATCCCCTCTCTCGAGTGAAAGATTTCAAACATATATCATCATATTTGTGGCCAGCAAACACAAGACACTAAACTCAAGAGAATATAAATAAATCAATAAAACTTCATAACAAAATTAGCAAACAATATAAGGTTCAAGCATCGATTACATCATTCTCCAGAATTAAGGAGTTAGTTCATGACTAAAGATAAAAAAAAATGATAAACAAGTCATGAATCTAATGGAAATCATTAGAGTTCTAAGAAAGAAACTTGGATATATAACCCGAATTGAATCTCTTCATCTTCGGACGTCACCGCCTTTGTCTCCTCTTGTTGCTCTTCAATCCTTCTCCTTGGATCTCTCTAAAAATATGTATTTATGTGTTTTATGATGTGTATTAGCATCCTCTTTTGAGTTTTGGACGAAGTCATGTATTTATAATAGAGCCTTGGGTCATTAAGCAACTTAAAAAGCCCTAAAATCATATTTCTGGTCCACGAGGGACGCTGCGGCGCCAACCAGTGGGCGCTTCAGCGCCCATTTCTCTGGAAAATATATGTAAATGACTAGATCTCCTCGAGTAGATGCAAATCCATATATTATGGGTCTCGTAACGCTTTCTAGATAAAAAGTTATAGCCTTTTTAATTTCAGTGCGCATCTGATGTTGGTTTTTTGCTGCTTCTTGAGTCTGATACTCCCGATATGTCCCGAAATACGCGTATTTGCTCCATTCTTGATGTTATAATGCTTCCTACAAATAAGACATAAAATAAATTGTAAAATACATTAAATGGCTCGAACCATAACAAAATAATAGGCTAAAGATGCTAGAATAAGTGAGTATAAACCACACTTATCAGGGTGAAATATTAGAAATGATAAGTTTTTTAAAGTGTTTATCTGATACCTTCACTAGTTAATCTAGGTTAGACTCGTAAACACTTAATTATGGGTTTTTAGCAGTGACAACTTAAGTAGTTGGCAAAATGACTAGTTGAAGAAATTGCATGTCGATGAATGAACGTTTGCTTAGATGTCTATCCTGATTTGCTAGTGTTATGATGTGTGGTATGGTTAAGAAAAAAAGTCTCTAAGAAAGAAATTAAACCACCTATGACCAATAAGCGTGAAGCTACTCATGGGCGAGTGTTAGGACCACCATGAGGAGAAATGCTACCTTAAAGGATATGTGTGTTGAAAAAAAAGAAAAAGAAAAAGAGAAAAATTCAAAAACAAAGAAAAAAGAGACAAAAAAGAAAAAAAATCATACCATGCTGAGCACAGAAAGGCAATTACAGGGCACATTTGAGATATCTAGGTTGGTTTGGCCCATCGGATTCCAATTTTAAAACGAAATCACTGAGTTGGCTTACCTAGGAATCAAGCTATGAATGAACTTTTATACACACACACACTATGAGTCTGGCTTAGATGATTTATTCAAGGACTTGGATTCGAGTTACATTGAGTACTTTGAAAGTTCTCTGATTTCATTACTAAGCATTCGTTGAGGACAATAATTGTGTAACTATTGAGACTATTTTATTTTATTATTTTGCATGATTGTATATTTTGAATGACGTTTGTGGGTGTCGTCGCTGTAAGCCTTACGAGAATATAACTCGTCCACTAGGGACACCTAGGGGTTTAAAGGCTTGTTGCATATGTTAAATGCAATCGTGATCCCTACGAAAGTGGCTTAGATAGTATTTATTTATTTATTTAGTTCTTATTTTCTTTTCGCGCTTGAATTGCTAGGGACGTGCAATAAGCTGGTTGAGGTTGTGATAAGTGCATGAAAGTTTACTTTGAACATCACTAATTCACTTGATTATCATGTGTTTAATCTAATTATAGTTTATTTTGTGCTTTGTTATTAGGAAGCAATGAATATGAAGATTGGATCAATTACACATGTTTCGGGACCTTGCGAACGTATCAGAAGTGCGTGAAACGAGCAGAAATGCAGGAATCATTATCCTGCAAAGCCGGCCACGGGTCGCGACGCGCAAAGGCCACGCGTCGCGACACAGAAGTGTTTTCCACGGTTTTTGCTTAGTTCATTTTTTTACGCAAATAAAGACTTCAGAACTTCTCTATATAAACCAACTTCGTCCAAACCCTAAGAAGGGAGAAAAAGAGTGAAGAAACACACGCAAAGAGCCAAAAACTTAAATATGAGATTGAAGGACGAAGAAGTTCATACCAGACAGGATGCTGCTGCAATCTCTTCAGGCTATGTTTGTTTCTTCCATGGAGAACTAATCTCCTAGGCAAAGTTAAGGATGAACTCTTATATTTAAGTTGTTATTTTTATGTTGTTGATTCATAAATACTCTTAAACATTTAATACAATTGATGTTTATTATTCTTTATTATCTTTCGTTTTATGAATCCAAAACCTGTGTTTATTCAACTTGCATATAGATTCAATCATGCTTTTTCTATGTGTGATTGGGAAATCAAGTTGTGACTGGTAAAGTTGTTTTATGAGTTGGTCTTCTGCTGCAGTATTGTCTGATGGTATATTGTCGACATTAGATAGGTCATAACGATAACTTTGTGTGCTGTTAACATAGAGAAAATAAATCATTGGTTACATTGGAATTAATATGTTTAGAATTGAATATCTTCCGATTGTTGGTTTGGGATGTGAAACCTTCAATTGAGTAATACTAGGAATCAATAACTGAATATAGGGATTTAATATAAGAGGGATTCCCGACGCTTTGCTGCTTTTCTCTACTGATATTCTTAAAGTATTTTCCATAATTTTTATCTTATATTATCAATTCAACCTTTATATTTAATTAAGTTGCTGCTAACGTTTTGTTTAAGTAAATCAGTTCTTTGTAACCATCTCTCTGAGGAATCGACACCCCAACTATATGCGATAGCCGCAAGTACTTTTTGGGCGTAATAAGCGCTCTGAATTTTGTTTTCCCCCGTTTTCGAGTTTCCGGTCTCCAATTCAACCCCAGTTTTTTCCTCTACACTCGTAATGGAATATAATATTTCATTAAATTATTTGAAATTACACCCATGCTTGATATCCATGGATTAGACCCATTTTCACTACAGAGGGTACCGATCCGACCCTAGAGGTTCACATCTGCCCCAACAAGTTTATCTGAAAATATTAAATTAGATCTGTAATATAGATCACTTAGAAAATCAATATAAGCATATTCCACATATTAATAGTAGTCAACAAAATTTTATAGTAAAGTTATTAATAAATTTAAAATAGAACTAATGTGGCAATAAGTCGGGCCGGGCCCTGGCTTTGATAAGCCCAGCCCGAGCCCTGTAAGTATTTTTTTGGCCCGGGTCCGGGAAAAGCCCAGCCTGACTCGGGCCCGGACTTTGCCCGGTCCGGTTTTTATTATTAAAAAATTAAATATATTTTTAATTTATTATATAATATTTTTATATAAAATTTATTATATAAATATAAATATAAAAAATATTTTTTAAGAGGCCCGGGCCGGCCGAGCCTAGGCTTATTGTGCTAGCGCCTGAGCCGGACCTCTATTTCGAGGGCCCGATCCGAGATTTTTTACCCTCGGGCCGGGCCGGACCGAGCCATAAAACGTTTTTGCCACCCTTAAACAGGACTTTGAAATTGGTATATATAGTACAAATAAATTAATTAATATATAATAATCTAGCACACTCTTTCGAAAATAGTAATATTAATACGCTTAGAAATAATTTATATTTTATGAATGAACTTTTATCATATTTCACTGGTCAAAATAGCGGATTTTTTTTAATAAAAGAGAAATCCATTAATACATTCACATGGGAAGTATCCACTAGAAGGGGCATGTAACCGCCTCTTTTTAGTATAAATAGAAGGATGAGGTTTTCTTTTCTGATAAGATGAGCAAGCAAGTTGCTAAATAAGCTAGAAAGACAATATATTGTAAATATAAAATTGCTCGGTTAAAGCCCAAAACAGGTCGGCCCGAGCCCATTACAGTAATAAAAAACACCATCCGTTTTGTGCCCGTGGACGTAGGTTGGATCCATTCCGCCGAACCACGTTAACTCTCTATGTCAATCTGGGTGTTTTACCGCTGTCTACCAAAATTTGCTTTTCGTTGTCCTCATAACCAAACAAATTCACTGCTGAAGGAAGGTTGATTCCTGGGAGAAATACATTTCCATTATTGTCATTGAGACGAAAACCACCCGTCTACAGTTGGCGTTGTCTGTGGGGATTCTCGACGAAAAAAAATTTACGTAACAGGGCGATGGTAGAAGGCGGAAATCACCGGTCGTCAGAAAGTTCAACAATAGAATGGATGGAAAAAATGGAGGAGAGCCTGAGGAAAAACAGGGAGGAACACCAAACTCTTTTGAAATCCATGATGGACAAGCTGGAGAAAATGGAGAGGACGAATAACGGAAGACTCGAAGCTGCAACTAGCCAGATGAGAGGCGAAATAGCATAAGGAAAGATGTCTACAGATATGAGTGAAGACGATGAACCCAGGAGGAAGGACCCCGGGGGGATGAGATCTCCGGTAATGGAGAGGGGTTTGCCGGCGGAGGATATATGGAAGGAAGAAGAGGAGAGACAGTCGCCAATTTCTTCCTACGATAGTCCACGCAACGTCAGAATGGAGGATTGGAGGCGTGTTGGAATTGGACGGAAAACATCTCGTCACGACGAACATCGCATTCAGAATGAGAGGCACGAGGAAGGCCATGCAAGATAGCATAACAATATGGATGACAGCATGAAGGCTTGGTTACGTAAAGAAATGACCAAGTGGGAAGAAAATTTCAGAGCTGATGTAGGGGATACTCGGGATGATGAGGTTGAATCTCCTTTTACAGAGGAAATAAGGTCAGCAAAATTTCCAAGACGATTCACCATGCCAACCATGACGCACTATAAAGGCCATACCGATCTGAAATCACATATTGAGGGTTTCATTTTGCTGATGGAGGTCCAAGGAATGGTTGGGGATGCTATTTGCAAAGTGTTTCCATTGACCTTGGGCGGGCCGACAGTCCTATGGTTCAGAATTTTGAACCCAAAAAGCATCAGCAGCTTCTCATTGCTTAAAAATTTATGTATTCGACACTTTAAAGGGGCGTGTGTACCAAAGAAAACAGTTGTGGAGTTGCGACTTGTAAAACAGGGGGATGATGAACCCTTAGAAGCCTTTATTAAACGATATCACAACTTGGTGCTCGAGGTCGGGGGATATGAGATACATGAGGCGTTGGAAAGTTTGAAAGATGTCTTGAAGGCTGGGAAACTGTGGACCCACCTGAGAGTCCAAGACACACCAGATTATGCCACCGCATTAGAGATAGTACGGAGGTTCACCTTGCTGGAAGAAGAGGAGAAAATATTCAGAAGGGGCGCGGCGATAAGGGCAGAAGCTCCTCGGAGGTAAGATATGGAGATCAGAAAACCACCCCCGAGACATAGGGAGTTCAAGCCAATACCTCCAAACAATCCAGAAAGAAAGATTCCGACTCAAGTGAACCAGGTCGCCCGGGAAGAGGCGTATGTCCCTTTAAACAAACCATTGAGACAAATCATCACGGAGATCCAGGGTAGAGGCCTCTTGGCGGAGCCTGACTTCAGGAGGTATCCGCCAGATATGAGGAATAATGGGGCCTACTGCATGCACCGTAATTTGAGAGGGCATGCAACGAACAGATGCAAAGACCTGAAGGAACAAGTGGAAGATCTGGCGCGCAATGGCTACCTGAATAGATAAATCGACCATGAAGTTATGGCAGCTAGGCAAAGGTCAGATTACAGACAAGTGAATATCATTGCCGGAGGAAGAACACTGGCTGGAAATTCCAATAGGACGAGGAAGAATTATAATCGTACCTGGAGACCAGAGGTTTTGGCAATGGAACAAACACCGGGAGCTCAAAGTGGTCGGTCAGTACCAATAATATTCACCGACGAGGATGCTCGAGGGGTGAATTTCCCCCATGACGATGCTCTGGTAATTAAGGGAGTAATCGGTGGTTCCGAGGTGGATAGAATCTTGGTAGATCCCGGAAGCGCGGTGGACGTAATTTCTAAAGAAGCCCTGGATGGCCTCGAGGTGGAGTATACAACCCTAACTGATGATGGGACTCCCTTGTATGGCTTCAGAGGCTCAACGGTGGTTCCTTTGGGAAGAATACAATTGGCAATGACAGTTGGAACCCTTCCCCGGACCCGGACGATCATGACAGATTTTACAGTAGTAGACTGCATGAGCAGTTATCAGGTCATCGTTGGCGGCAGTTTATGATGAAAATTATAGCTGCAATATCCTGCTACTACCTGAAGTTGAAATTCCCCACTCGGGACTGGATTGGAATCATGTGCGGTAGTCAAAAGGCCGCTCAGAGTTGTTTCGCCACTCTTTCGAGGGAGACTCTCTGTATTGAGAATGTAGGCCAAAAGAGAAAGGGAGACAAAGACTGGGAAGGAACGAGTAAGGTACCAGGTCATCGGCCGAAGAAAGTTGCTCGACTAGGGGCAATTGAAGAATTAGAGTCGATAGAATTGTTCGGATCGGGCAAAAGTGTAAAGATAGGGACAGACCTGGATGAGGCCCTGAAACAGGATTTGTTGAAATTCTTAAAATATCCAGATGTGTTTGCATGGGGACAAAAAATATGCTCGACATAGACCCGAGATCTATTCATCATCGTCTGGTGGTGGATCCGGCCCACAAGCCGGTCAAGCAGAAAAATAAGATCTTTAACTAGGAGCGGTGCGAGGCGATAGCCTTCGAGGTGGAAAAATTGCTAAAAGCTGGGTTTATCAGAGAGGAAAGGTACCCAGACTGGGTATCAAACATGGTCTTAGTAATAAAAAACACCGGGAAATGGAGAATGTGTGTAGACTTCACCGACCTCAACAAAGCCTGCCCAAAGGACAGTTTCCCATTACCAAATGTGGACCTATTGGTAGATTCAACGGCCTGCCACGGGTTACTCAGCTTTATGGATGCATTTTCGGGGTACAACCAAGTCAAGATGCATCCTGATGACGAGGAAAAAACAACCTTTGTCACTGACCAAGAGCTGTATTGTTACAAAGTGATGCCTTTCGGTTTAAAAAATGCTGGAGCAACATTTTAGAGACTGGTGAACAAGATTTTCAAACCACTCATTGGCAGATCCATACTGGTGTATGTCGATGATATGATATCCATGTCCGTGGAACCATCATGTCATGTGTCTGATCTAGAAAAGACCTTTGAGTTACTACGGAAGCACGACCTAAGGCTGAACCTGGAAAAGTATGCCTTCGGGGTGTCCTCAGGAAAGTTTTTGGGATATATGGTGATCTCCAGAGGCATAGAGGAAAATCCCTAGAAGATCCGGGCTATCTTGGATCTGAAGTCTCCTGGGACGGTCAAAGATGTACAAAGCCTGACCGGACGAGTAGCCGCACTAAATCGTTTTATTTCCAGAGCAACCGACAAATGCCACCCTTTCTTCAAAGTTATCAAGAAGGCGAAACGAGAGGTCAACTGGACAATGAAATGCGAGGAGGCCTTCCAGCAGTTGAAGAGATATTTAACACAACCCCCACTTTTGGCAAAGTCAATCCCAGATGAGACTTTATTCTTGTATTTAGATGTTTCTGAGCATGCTGTAAGTTCAGTATTAATACAAGAGGATGATAAAATTCAAAGACCGGTGTATTATATTAGTAAAGCTCTGATAGATGCTGAAACTAGATATTCAATGCATGAACTGGTCGCCTTGTCATTAGTTACTTCGGCCGGGAAATTACGACCCTATTTCCAGGCCCATCCTATTGGGGTTTACACCAGTTGTCCATTAAGGCAGATTCTGTAAAAACCAGAAATCTCGGGTAGGTTAGTGAAGTGATCGGTAGAGTTAAGTGAACACGACATTTCCTACCTACCGAGGGCAGTAATAAAAGGCCAGGCTTTGGCAGATTTTGTAGCAGAATTTACAACATCCCAGGTTTAGCAATTGAGGATGGTGGATGGGAGTTGTCAGTAGATGGCTCCGTCAGCTCGCAAGGTAGTGGAGCTGAGATTGTGTTGAAAAGAGGTGAAGGAGAAGAGACAATGTACGCCTTAAGATTCACCTTCGAGGCTACTAACAACGAGGTAGAATATGAGGCAATTTTGGCCGGCTTAAGGTTATGCACATCAATGGGTATTCGAGATGTAATTATAAGGAGCGATTCCCAGTTAGCCATCCAGACCAGAGAGTCAAATATGATAGCCTACTTGGCGGCGGTAAAAATCTTGGTCGAAATGATAGGGAGAGTAGAATTCGAGCAGATTGGTCGGGAGAATAATCATCAAGCAGATTCCCTAGCACGACTCGCTTCATCAATTAGGTCGAAAAACCCCAGAACAATTAGCCCGAAGTAATGGAGCTCGATATGAAGAAGACACATCACTGGATTCAACCGATCAGAAAGTATTTGGAAACAGGAGAGGTAACGGAGGAAAAGAAGGAGGCCAGAAAATTAAAATATAAGAGTAGCAGGTTTTGTTTAATTGAAGGAATACTGTACCGAATGGGTTATACGGTGCCACTCCTGAGATGTCTGGCAGGAGAGGAAGCTGATTATGTGCTCCGAGAGATTCATGCAGGGATTTATGGGAACCATGCCGGGGGACGATCAATCGCCTTTAAAGCTTTAAGACAAGGTTTTTACTGGCCAACCATGCATCAAGACAGGATGAGAATAGCTCAAAAGTGTGACGGATGCCAAAAAAATGCTAATATCAATCACCTTCCGGCAGAACAGTTGACTACATTGTCCAGCCCATGGCCATTCTCTCAGTGGGGCCGGGATATTATTGGACCAATGCCAAAGGGACAAGGACATGTGAAATACGCTATTGTGGCCATAGATTATTTCACTAAGTGGGTAGAAGCCGAACCTTTGTCCGCGATCACGGAGAAGAAAGCAACTGAGTTTGTGAGGAAGAATATTATCTGCAGGTTTGGGATCCCCCGGGCCATCATCACAGACAATGGGAAGCAGTTTGACAGCAAAGGCTTCAGGAATCTCTATGAAGACCTCCAGATTGCCTTGAGATTCGCTTCACCTGCTTACCCCAAATCCAACGGGCAGGTCGAGGCTGCTAACAAAGTTATCAAAGCCAATCTTAAGGCCGGACTCGGAGTTTGTAAGGGGTTATGGGTCGAAGAGTTACCGGAGGTATTGTGGGCACATCGGACAACCTGTAAAGACTCCACGGGAGAGACCCCGTTCTCGCTATCCTATGGGTTTGAGGCAGTCATTCCGGCAGAAATTGGGATGATAACCCACATGGTTCAGTATTTTGAAGATGGGCCACATGAGGAGCTCATCAGAAATCATCTTTTGACCTGATTGAAGAAAAACGGGAGAGGTCGGGTATGAAGACTGCAATCTGTCAGCAAAGAATGGCCCGATTCTACAACAAGAAAGTACGGACCTGATCTTTCCTGCCGGGCGACCTAGATTTAAGAAGCGTGACTCAGAATACTCGCAGACCGAGGATGGTTCGTTAGGTGCCAAATGGGAAGGGTCGTATAAAGTTGTGGAAATTGTGAGACCAAGAGCTTATCTTTTGGAACAGCTGGACGACATCCGACTAAAAAAGCCTTGGAACACTGAAATGCTAAGGAAGTATTTTCAATAAAGTGTTTCTTTCCCGAACAAAAAGGCCCGACGATCAAACCCATGTTTCATATATAAAAAAACAACTTAGCCACAGAGTCTCTCTTAAAATGACCCTCATAGAGTTGTAAGAAAGAGCAGTATGTCCTACGAATATGAATAAAACTTTCACTCTTAAATTAAAGAGCTTGTTTATTTTTTACCCGTTTCTTAATTAAATGTGAAAGACATGTTCAATATTCCGGGGACATACTCGATGTGGATGTAATGATTTGAGATCAGAGAGGGCACTTAACTTGTGGCATGTCAAACACTGTCATTCTTATCAAAACCTCGGGTAAAGCGCGCCGACCTGACTCACTTTATTTTAAGTGGGAATTACTTCAAGGGATGAAGTGCATGAGGGAGCGCGTAAACCCCTCGTGGCAGTATCAAACTCCCGAGGCCGGAGCATAACTACCCCATGACTTGCATTTTTAAGGGACATTTCAGAAAGGCAATCGCGGGGAGAGAGTGCCCCCGTGAAGTAATTTGCCCAGCTAAGTTAGCAATATCACCCCGGGATGGCGACTGCGGTGAGGGAATTCCCCCGTGAAAGAATCTGCCTAACCGGTTTAGGGGAGGCGACTGTGGGGAGCGTGTTCCCGTAGGTTTAGCTTGACCAATTGGATCAAAGAGAAGCAAATCACGGGGAGGTTTTTTGCCCTCGTGGCGTTTGCAGGCTCCAGAGCCGCTCAAGCATAATGAGGTGTTTTTCCCTTAGGGTCTCGGGCGCTCACCGATCCATATCTCGGCTCGCCGGGACGTCGAATTGTAAGATTCGGGATTATGTTTTCGAAGCTTCGGGCAGGACACTGTTTCGAGGCATCCGTGTTATTATTTTCATTCATGAGATTTCTCGTTTGGGGTATGTGCTAAGTCACCCCCGTCTTTTACTAATTATGTTTTAAACCTTTGTTTTTATTTTTCGCTGTTCTGGTAAGGGGACGCCCGCGCCAGAATCAGTAGAGCCTCGAAAGTTGATTTATTTCCATTCCGTGTAAATCTTGGAGATTATTCGGCTCGGGGCTGGATTCGTACCGCCGAGGCCTCTGTGTGTGTACCATCGGCTCGGGGCTGGATTCATTCCGTCGAGGCCTCTGTGTGTGTACCATTGACTCGGGGCTGGATTCGTTCCACCGAGGCCTCTGTATGTGTGCCATCGACTCGGGGCTGGATTTGTTCCACCGAGGCGTCAGTATTTATCTTAGCTCGGGGTCGGGTTACGTCCCACCGAGTCAAGTTTTTGGTCTGGGGACGTAATATTCCCCTAGAATTAAATGTTTACCTCAGCTCGGAGTCGGGTTACGTCCCACTGAGTCAAGTTTTTGGTATGGGGACGTAATATTCCCCCAGAACCAAGTGTTTACCTCAGCTCGGGGTCAGGTTACGTCCCACCGAGTCAATTTTTTGGTCTGGGGATGTAATATTCCCCCAGAACCAAGTGTTTACCTCAGCTCGGGGTCGTGTGACGTCCCACCGAGTCAAGTTTTTGGTCTGGGGACGTAATATTCCCCCAGAACCAAGTGTTTACCTCAGTTCGGGGTCGGGTTACGTCTCACCGAGTCAAGTTTTTGGTCTGGGGACATAATATTCCCCCGGAGCCAAGTGTTTATCTCAGCTCGGGGTCGGGTTACGTCCCACCGAGTCAGCCTTTGTTATAGGGAACGTCATATTCCCCCCTGGGATCAGGTTTTTTCTCCCATTTCGAGGTCAGTCTATGTGGCTCCAAATCTATCTTCACGGTCGCCCAGACCTCGATTGACAACCTTCCAGAATGCAATCAGAGCCGACTTTGGAGGCCCATAAGCGAAATAAAACATGCATTAACAAAGCAAAAAAAAAAAAATGTTGAAGGATATTACAAAAAAATGGCTATTTCTGTTCAAAATTTACATGGGGCCCCATACGGGTCGTCCCTTATTCATCAGCCCGCACATGGGCACTTCTTTCCTCCTCAATAGGTTCAGATGGCGGGTGATTGGGCCCAACTTCGGGGAGAGGGATAGCAGCTTCCACATGACCGGTAAGAGGAATCTCAGCGGTTACAGCTTCGGAAGCAGGACCTTCTTGTTGGTTTGCCTCAGGCATGGGAGATGCTGGGATAGCTGAAATAGGATCGGGATTCAAGATTTCTTCAGGAGGAGGGGGCAGCCAGTTCATGAGTTCTTCTTGGGAGATCTCCCCCTTACAAAATCGGAGGCAGCATGTATTGGTCCCATATCCAGATTAGGCATCACCAGCGGGATAATATCGGCACAGTCCCCAACTCCCTCTAGTCTAATTACTTCCCGCTCTTCCTCAAGCTGAGTTTCTTTCTTTTTCATCTCCTCATCTTTAGCCCTCAGTTTGGATTCAAGGCTGTATATGTCCACTTGCAGGATCCTAATATCAGCCCGAGCAGTCTCCAAATCTTTCTTCGCAGTCTCGGTATTTTTTCTTTCCATAGAAATCGTAGACATGAGAGCCCTATTGTTTGACTGAGCTTCAGCGGAGGCCAGCTCTATGGTCCTTATTTCATCGTCTTTTTTGGCCATTACGGCCTCCATCTCGGTAATTTTACTCTGCAGCCTCTGAGCTTGACCACCTTCAGACAAAAGGCTCAGAAAGAGATCTTTATTGTAAGAGGTCAGATAAGCCATCTGCCAGAAAGAAGCAAAAAGTCAGAAATCCAAAAACCCCCAGATTTGAGACAGAGGTGACACTTAATCGTTACTTTAGCCGCTTGGGAGCAGACCACAGAGAGTGCATCCTCAGGGGAAAGATCTTTGTACTTCGGGATCTTAGCATGAGGAACTGCTTCGGCTAATTCGTTGATCGCGGGTACGAGATGAGAAGTGGCTTCCATAACCTTTTGGCTGTTGTCATATGCACCAAGTATCACGGCGCCCTTCCATTTTTTGGAGGGGCCCTCCGGTTTCTTCTGCTCCTTCCGAGCAACCCGTTCTCCGCTCAGAAGCGAGTCTTCCTCAAACTCCCGAGCAAGCTCGGCTTCATCTACCCCGATCAGACGTCTCCTCTTTCTTGAGGGTTTGGGAGGATTGGCAGGACGTGTGATTTGTAATGGAGATGCCCTAACAGAAGTCGAACTCCGAGCGACCGGCAGAGCCGTTTCTTCAGCCACTGATGAATGGTATTTATATCACTATTTCCCACTCATTTAACCTAATATTTTCTATAGTTTCTTGAGTTTTGTGAACGTTTTGATGTGTTTTGTTGTTATTTTGCAGATAAATAAAGTTTGGAAAGCATTGGAGGCAATTTGGGGCAAAAACGGACAAAAATGCGTCAACAAGGATATTTTGGTCTTAAGCGCGTCGCGACGCTAAGTCTTCCTCGTCGCGACGTCTAAAATGCGCCGAACAGTGCTAACGTGCGCCGGGTCCACAAATCAGAATCTGAGAAAAGTTTGACTTTGCTAAAATACGCCGTGCCACGTGTCACCATCACAGCCGATCTGCTAACATGCGCCGTGCCACGTGTCAGCATCCTACGGTGCCGACAGTCATCATCGCCACGTGTTCCACGTGTCATTCCATGTCATCAGCCACGTCAGCAAGTCAACAAGTCAAATTGCCACGTGTCGTTCCACATCATCATCAGCCAATCATGAAGTGACACGTGTCGCAATTCTATGGTGCCGACAGTCTCTTTCCCACGTGTCGCCACATCGTCGCCACGTCAGTATCAATTATTGGATATCCTATCCTTATCTGACACGTGGCGGATAAAAATATCAGCGACCAATCAGAAGCCGCCACGTGTCACAATAATTGAAGCCCAACCACTCTGCCACGTGTCACCTTATCAGCTTATCCAGAATCTTCAAACCAGCGAACCAGAGCGTGCCACGTCGACAAATCCGGCGTCGCGACGCTGAAGACCTGGCGTCGCGACGCTGGATCCTACCGAGGCCTATAAATTGAGCTCGAGATTTCAGAATTCAGTGCACCTTCCTCTCTCTTCAATTCTATCTAAAGAGATAGTTTCTCTCTCTACTTTCTTTTAATTTTTAGTTTTTTAGTTTTTAGTTTTGTAATTAATTTTAATTACGTTTTGTTAATATAGTAATTTAATTTTTACTTTTAACTTTTTACAGTTTTTATTATTTACCATGAGGAGGTAACTCCCCCAGCTAGGGTGAAAGGTAATTCTTTTACTGTTGCTACTTAGATTAATCTCCCTTAAAAATAATATATTCACTATTTAAAATATTGACTTAAAAAGGATACCGCCAGATTGGTCGGTTGGTAATTCATTTTAATCTGATTTAAACCTGACTAATAAAGGATACCGCCAGATTGGTCGGTTGGTAATTTAATTTTGGATCCGCCTTTATGGCTGGTTGGACTTAATTTGACTTAATCAGGTTACCGCCTATATGGCTGGTTGGAAAAAGAATCACAAGTTTATATATTATTTTATGGGAGATATCTAAATTAGAAGTAGTAAAAGTAATTCCTTTTACCTTAGCATTTTATTTTATTGTAATTTACTTTTCAGTATTTACTTTACCGCATTTTTACTTTATGTCTTTTATTTTCAAGCTTTTACTAGCCCTAGTTATGTGTCGTAACTAAGCCAGTTATCTGGGGTTGTGATGAAATCCAATATCAACGGTTTATAAGGGGTTAAATTATAGTTTGGGTAATATAAAGGTTTATTTATTGAGTCTTAATCCTAATGCTTTTTATTAACTGGCCATTAATAAAATTGAACTGGTAAATCTAAAATGAACTAGACATAGGGATTTTAGGTTTAAGACCTTAGACTTAATAGCCCACGATCTTCCTTGAGGATAGATAACCCTTTAATAGATTTCCTTACAGGATAGGAATATACCTGTCGGGCGGGGGTAGCCATAATTGGAACTTAAACTTAATGAATCCAGATAATTTGGTTGACATAGACATATGGTTCAATTGGGTTAAACTGGGTATTTGTGTCTTACCATCGACAGAGGCTTACACATAATTTAGTGTTACAGGTTAATAAATCAATATATTACCCAACTTTAAGATAACCACTTCATCTTTAAAATGATATTGGAAGAAATCACAACCCTAGATAGTTTTTAATATTGAATTTTCTTAAAACCTATTTTCGACAATTTTATTTACTTGCTTTTAAATTTAGAATCGTCACCATTTCAAATCAATCAATCAACTTGTTAGATATTAGTAATCATTTGACCTCATAAAATTAATATTTTTGATATTAAGTCCTCGTGGGATCGATATTTTTATACTACTTGAACGATACGTGCACTTGCGTTATACGTGTGTGTTTACGCCGGTCAGCCACTCTTTTTGCCTCAGCAGCTATTGGTCGTTTCCGAGAAGATTCATCTCCAGAGTGACCGGTTTTTACTATGTCGGCCTGTTGTTCGACATATCTTGGTTTTCTTGACATTCATGCAAAAGGCAAAAAACAATAGCATGGTCAGATCATGATTCAAATGAGTTTGAAATCATCATTATATCACGCAAACAAGGGGGTTAGTTTGGAGGTTAGTAATAATCTACCGATCCGCCCGGAAATCTTCGGGGGGACGGTTCGGATAAGGCCCGATTCAACCAAAGCTGTGTCATTAACCAATTTTTTCCAGACGTCAGCATAGCGCCAAGCATATTGTATTCGCATCCGGACTTGATGAGAGACATTGGGAGCATCCCTTCAGCATGCTGAGAAATGTCAAGAAGTCAGAATTTTATCGCAAAAGAAGGAAGCAGAAACACTAAGAGATTGGATCCTAACCTCCCGATCCGAAGATGTCTGGGATTGGAGTCTCCTCTTCCTATGTTCTTAGAATCCGTCCCCAATTCCCTGAAGCCCATAACCATAAATCCTTGATGTTTTTATTTGAATAAGAGAGCTTGCGTACAATGTTGGATGATTCGGCATAGGCAAAAAGGTAGTACCAGCCGTGATGAGTCCGAGGATTGGCTTTCAGTCTGTACAGCCTTTTAACCTCGTCAAGGGTCGGTTCGCCCAGACTCGCCTGATGCCAGATTACGTAAAGACCGGTCAAAATCCTCCAATTATTCAAGCTTAGCTGACAGGGGAGATCTCCATCTCAGCTAACAGCCAGCCAAAATAGGGCTGAATCGGCAGTCGAAGGCCACATTCGAAGAAAGCTGGTAGAAGAGCCACTGATCCCTCATCAGGCTGACTAGCGCGATCGTGAGAGCGAGGAACTTCAAGGACGCCGTCTATTGGAATATCGTAGCGCAGTCGAAGCAATTCCAGATCATCATCTGTTATGATAGAAGGCCGATTCATATCAAGTGCCAAGTGGTCAAGCTCCCCAGGCTCTGGATTCCTCCGAGGAATTCTAATGCGACATGTGTCATTTTCAATTTCAGAATGAGTTGGGGTGGTGTCTGCGTCTTCTATGCAAGTTGTTTCCGAACTTGAGGAAGGCTCGTTTTGGGATTTTGAAGGTCTTTCTGAAGGAGTTTCACTGTCAGACATTCCTAAACCGACGAGGTGGGCAATGAGGTTAGTAAGTAATTTCTTTAATGCATATAAGGTTTAGACGATTATCCTAAAAGGTCGACAGACAAAACCTACAGTCTCTACACGCCATACCAAAATCCACAAAACAAAAGGTCTCTCCCTACCAAGCCAAACACAAGCCTGAAGATAAATCAAAGTTACCCTAACCTGCTATTAGTCATCCTACCAAACACATATACCCTATAGAAAAAAAAAGAAAAAAAAGAAGAAGAAGGAAAAGTGGGAAGAAGATAAAGAAGTAGAAACAACAAAATACTCAGCATGCGAAAAGTAAAAGTATTGAGTTTGTTCTGGAGACTTACTTGTGTTCTCTGGAAAAGATTGAAGGCTGTTCGAAACGGTATGGTCGTCCTTCAAGTTTGTTGGTTGATATTGAGAAGAAAGAATTTATGCAGAAGGAGGAGGTCAAAGTATCCGCAAAAAAGAAGGCAACAATGTCCATCCTGGTTTCTTATAGTCTGCTCGATGCGTTGATAGCCGGTGGATCAGGCAACAACGTCGGATGTACACCACCTGTCGTTTTTTGAAGCAGCCTTTTCAAAATCAGATGAACGGTTAAGATCGGGCGTCCTTTGGGTTGGCAGTAACGAGTGGATCATGAATCTTTTTGGCGGGAGAGTGATTGATGGTTGACAAATGGCAAGCTCATGTTAAACCCTAGCAAATGATCTGATGGGCATTTAAAAGGATGTGACGGTTGCGAGTCTCGAGGGGCGATTTGCAGAAGGGCAATAAAGAGATTCCGCTTCAGTTAAAAGAGAGTCAGGCCGAGAGCAAGACATGTATAGGCATTTTAGCTCTTTCTCTCGTGATCATTCGCCAGTTTTGTCAGGGAAACCACTCTTTTTTATAAGTTCCCGGCACCAACTCGTATACTCGTTGGGACCGAGAACTAGAGGACAGATGTTGGAGGTATTTTCAAGCTCCAAAAGGTCTTGAACAGTGCAACATGGGTAGAAAGGGTAAGTCCCATTTAAAAATCTTTAATTCCGGTCCGACCACGAGGATGTTCCAGGCAGAAGGGGCCAAGTACTCGATAATAATGGCCGGCCACTTTAGCATGGCCGGTCAGGTGTCATCAGATCGGCAAAATAATTTCTCTTGCATCAAGGATCGTGGGGACCGAACCTCATAAAGACCGAGCATGAAATATAAATATCTTCCACCGCCTCATCCTTATAGGATAAGGTGATGGGACATTGTCCTTATGAGATAGGATGATGGGACGTAGTAATGATAAAAAAGATATTTTTTTGCCAAGTGGCATTGGGAGGAGAAATCCATTAATACATTTACATGAGAAGTATCCACTAGAAGGGGCATGTAACCGCCTCTTTTTAGTATAAATAGAAGGGGGAGGTTTTTTTTTTTTCTTATGAGATGAGCAAGCAAGTTGCTAAAATAAGCTAGAAAGACAATATCTTGTAAGCACAAAATTGCTCGGTTAACGCCCAAAACAGGTCGGCCGAGCCCATTACAGTAATAAAAACACCATCCGTTTTGTGCCCGTGGACGTAGGTTTGATCCATTCCGCCGAACCACGTTAACTCTCTGTGTCAATCTGGGTGTTTTACCGCTATCTGCCAAAATTTGCTTTTGGTTGTCCTTATAACCAAACAAATTCACTGCTGAAGGAAGGTTGAATCCTGGGAACAATACATTTCCATTATTATCACTGAGACGAAAACCAGCCGTCAACTGTTATAATACTAAGTCTTTCCGTATAGATAATAATAACATTATAGTAACACAATTAAATACAATTATTAAAATATTAATTAAAACTAACAAAAATATCTAAAATCTTGAATCTAGAATAACTAAAGTGGAAACAGATTTACAAATATTTTTAAAAGGAAAAGAAATTAACAAATCATATTTATATAACTATTTGGATAATATAGAAAAAGAATTAATACTTTAACAAATAGGGTAAAAAAAGAAAAAGTTAGGTGTGTGCAGCGAGTTGCTGCACAATACAGCAATTATATTTACTGCACTGTCTTGCACAGTTCAACAAAAAAATTATTTTGTACATAATATTATCTTTCGTCCGTCGTCTTTTGGCTTGATCTTGATCTCCAACGATTACAAATAATTTTACAATTACAGGAAAAATACCCATTTAATTTTGGGTTTACATATCCAATATAAAAAAAAAAATTAAAATCATAACCCAAAGTCAACCATACAATTAACGATTAATATTCATGCATCAATCATCACATGATAAAAAATGCGTAGCCTATTCTTTTACATACATATTAAGATGATTTACAACAAATCATTTTTATTAATATACTAGAATAAATACGACCTCTCATGATACCATTTGCTGGTTTTCAGAGTTCATGCGCAACGGAAACATGTTCATAACATAAAAATAATTTTTATTTACATGCACATTGAAAAGACCAAATCCGTATTTTCTAGTACATTAGTAATATAAAATATATATTAAGAAGAAATTATACCTATCAATTTGGATCTCTTTGAATCACGATTCTTTAAACCACAATCTTACTCGTCTTATCTCCTCATCTCCAATGGTACATGTGGGCGTAAATATAATTACGAAAAACACTATAATTCTTGTAAATGATTCATGTAATCAACACATGAGATGAATCTTTGTAAACTATTTTCCATTTGATTTTCTCAAAACCAAAACAAAAAACAAAAAACAAAAAAACAAATCTTTTTTTTTCTTTTTTCCTCTCTCAGCCCACGTTTTTTCCTTTTAATATCATCATGGCTTTTAATCTTTTTAATCAAAAGACAAACCCATGTATAGGATATTATCAATTTTGATTTTGCAAAACAAAACAAAATAAAATAATTTAATATTTATCTTGTAATTTATGAAAATGAGATAATTCTAATATTTGTTATTTTAAATACTTTTATCAAAATTTCAACTTTTGGAATCAAGGTAAATTAATTAAAAATATATATTATCTCAATAATATTTGATTAATCAAATTAAAAATATTAATTTGTAATTATCGACTAATAAGTTGATTATTTTAAAAACGAATTTTTAAAATTTTCAAATTTTGTAAACATTATCTTAATTAATTAAAATTTATTAATCAAATTAATCAAATATTAGTTAATAAAATTTTAATAAATAAATAAATATATACATTATTTAGTGATAAATATATTAGGACAACTTTTTTCATAAATTCCAAACAAGGGATATACAGAATAATTATAGTGTAAAAAATAATTCACAATTATTTTTCTTCATAATTATTATCGTTCGAACAACGATGGAAGACGATGAGGGGACCGATGAACCTATAATTCTAAGCTCCAATAATTCTGTTGATTAATTATAAACTCTTTTATTAATCAAATAAAATTATTAATTCTGGAGTAATTCCACTAAATACTCAAAATTGCGCTCTCAGAATTATAAAATTAATTACTCAAAGTATTATTCCATTGATATAGTCATTACCTATGCAATGATCCTCCATAAAAAGATTCGGAAAGGAGTTAGGTATAAAATCTGTTAACCTCTCCAATTACATCTTTATCATTGACTTCCATTAGTTCTAAAGAGAACAATTAATTCATAACTATTATGAATTTGTACACAAATTGTTCAAGTCCTGAACCAACAAACAAGAGAATCTTAAGAACAAGTTTCATCATATCATGTTAGCATTCCTAACTATTCATTCCCAAAATACAAGGTTTATGAAATGTAACGAATACAAAATCATACCGAGTAAATTAAAGAATAAACTAAAATGATATAAGAGTATGCTAAATACAATAAATAAAGATCATCACACATATGACCATCATTATGAAGAAACTGATGTTCTTAATTTAACGTAAATATTAGAACTTTTCAATTTTATTTGATTCTGTCCAATCTAATCTTATTATATAAAATACATGCATTTTTATGTCTCTACATATTATAGTCTTGATAAAATTGTACCATTCAAAATGGAATGAACTGCATTTATGACTTCGAATTTTTGAAGATTCTCAACTTCAAATCATAATCATTAATGAATTTTGATTATTACTCTTTAAATTTTATCCATACATATATGTATATAATATTTTACACAAACATATATATTTAATGTAAAGTATATAAATAATCACGGAATTTTTCATAAATTTTATAAAACAAATCAAAATATATACATGAAATAAAATTGAATAATAAATTTATTAATTAATCATGTTTTAAATATATTTACTTATCGGACATAAAAATCTCAACGCTAACTTAGTCCAAGAATAAATTTATGAAGACCAACCGCTATTACATGTTGAAACAAACTTCCAGGTTGAGGACACTAGTTTCTGAATATTAATTTTGTGGCAGTATCTCCTCTTGCAAGTGTAAGGGCCAGACATTTTTCCACATGATATGCAGGTATCAGTATATGTTGTTATTGTGTGCTAGTTCAGCTAATGTTCTTTCGCTGATTAATCACTGAAATGCTTTCATTTCTTGTTAAGGTTAATTAATGTGCTTTATGTGAAGTATGTAGCTTCATACTTTTTTTCTTACAAGTAAAGATATGATTTTATGTATATTATTTTGATTTTAATAAGATTCTTTCAACTCAAAGAGATTGATGGGGCTAATGTTTTCTGGATATCGCTATATATGTTGCATATTATTGTCCCAAAGAGGCATGACTTGTTGGTGTATGGCTCAGGATCTCACTTTGAGATCCTGTGTTTGAATCCAGAGAATGCGTTTCTTGTAAGAGTCTGAGATAACGATAGCCGAAGGTTTTACCTGCTCCGCTTAAATCCGGAATGGACGGTTTGGCGATAAGATTTCCAACGATTTCAAAAAAAAAATGTTGCATATTATTCTTTGTCCCAAGTCTTTTTTACATGTAAGGAGATGCTGTTTATTGTGTGATGACGTATAACAGTCTTAAAAAAAATTGCAGCAAAGCTGAAAGATTATTCACATAAATAACCAAAATTAAAGTAGATGATTTGGAATTCTTGAATGGTAATGAGATTCTGAGAAACCGGAAGTGGCATAATTCTCTGGGAATCAAGCATGTGAAAAGCATTAAAAGAATTATTCTCCAAGTTAGGTACCAAGTTGTTGAGAGAAGAAAAAGAAGTTAAAGTAAAAGGGTAAGGAAGAAACAGTACGTATGAGGTTAATTAACAGAAGCAAACCTCTCTCGACCATGCATCAGCGGGCAACAAGACCAGCATCTACTAATTGTTTATCAGCAGGGTTGAAGAATTCAAAATTCTGCAGTAAAGTTGCAGAGTTTGCTTGTAGTGCTTGTTTATTATGTGTTTGTTGCCCGTTATCAACTGCCTGCTGCTGCTGTATCAAGCTGCCATGCAAGATTGGATGGCGAGCAATGCAATGGGCTTGTTGTGCTTCCAAGAAAATGATTTTTACAGCATATTCATCCTTTTCAGATATTGATTCTGATAGTTTACCCAGTAAATCATCTAAGGATTTGGGTGCTGCAATACAAAGATTAGGTGACAAGTAAGGATTCTGCATGTTTTTTTTTTTTTTTCTTAATTATTATTATGAGTTCAATTGTTGCCAAATTTCTGCTACATTTTGTAAGCTTTTCTGGGGCTCTCAGATTGATTAGTTGTGTAATGTAAGCTTTCTTTCATACTAATATTTTCCAGAATAAAATAGAGATTCGTGTAGTAAGTTCAAAGAATTGCGTAGCTTCATTCAGTTTAATCTACAATAAATAAATAAATACACAACCCGAGAAAATATTTGATTGAACAAAAATTACAAAATTATTAGCCAAAATTTGGGATAACTCCATAATATTAAACAATAATATTTTTTAAAAGTTTTTATTTAAGATAAGGGTGGGAAGAGCCGAATATAATTTTTTAAATCCACTCAACCACGGTCTTTGGGGGCTCTAATTAAATATATCCGTTTGGACTTGTACCTTTATGTTGTTTTTTTTTTGCCATTTTAACAGTGAATATGTATGAATGTTACCGAATGCTAAATAAATGTGAATGACATGTCAGTTTTCATAGGACCTGGAGTGCTCTCGAAGCCAGGTAAATAACCCATGTGATGTGTACTTGATTTGTTGATTCGTGTTTTAAATATATATATATATATATATAGAGATGATTGAAATATTTAGGATAAGACGAGGATAATTAAGAGGTAGTTTTGAGAACATAGTTCGAGACTATTTATAATTATGTTAATCGATCACCACATGTATGGATTTTTATTATTGCTATGAAGTGAGATATTTGATGAGTTTAATGTCTATGTCCATGTATTTATGTACTGATAAGTGCGGTTTATACCAACTTATTCCGACATCATTAGCCTATTATTTTGTTATGGATCGAGTCATTTAATGTCATTTATAGTTCATTTTATATCTTGTTTGTAGGAAGTATTAGAACATGAAGAATGGAGCAAATACGCGTGTTTCATGACCTATTGGAAGTATCGGACTCAAGAACAGGCAAAATCAGCATCAACTGCGCACTGAATTTAAAAAGGCTATAACTTTTGATCTAGAAAGAGTTATGAGACCCATAAATTTTTCAATTTGCATCTGCTCAAAGAGATCTATGTGTTTCATACAAAATCCAGGGGCTTTGGCGCTGCGGCGCTAATCTGCAAGCGCCGCGGCGCCCAGCGCGCACCAGAAACAGGATTTTAGGGTTTTTTTAGATGTTTAATGACCCCAATGCTCTATTATAAATACATTAGTTCGTCCAAAACTCAAGGAGGAGGCTAATACGCAGCATAAAACACAAAAATACATATTTTAGAGAGATCCAAGGAGGAGGATTGAAGAGCGACAAGAGGAGACAAATGCGGTGACGTCCGAAGAGGAAGAGATTCAATTCGGGTTTTATCTTCTTGTTTCTTTCTTTGAACTTTAATGATTTCCATTAGATTCATGACTTGTTTATCATTGTTTTTATCTATTGTCATGAACTAAACTCCTTAATTCTGGAGAATGATGTAACTGATGCTTGAACCTTTATTTTAATTGTCGATTTTGTTATGAAGTTTTATTGAGTTATTTATATTTTTTAAGTTTAATGCTTTGTGTTGCTGGCCACAAATATGATGATGCATGTTTAGAATCTATCACTCGAGAGATGAGATTTTGAATAGATCTAGAGAATATAACCTAGGATTTTATAGAGTTCGAGAGAATCTGTAGTTCATTTGAAGTCGTTAATATAGAATCACAAAGCGTAATGAGTTGTTAACTACTGGATTTTCATAGAGATATCGAAGTCTGCAGTTGATGATATTTTCACTCGGCACTCGAGAGAGGGAGTGGATATTTTAGGAGTCTTGCCTTATAAATAATATAACTGAACAATGATTAATTGGCATGACAAATACATAGGCGAAAACTAGGTGAAATCAGGATCTAGAATCTCTATTGTATTAGTCCATCATATATAATTATTTTTATATTTATTTATTAAAATCTTTATTATTTGTTTTCTAAATAAAGTTAGGATTATCAATTGTAGTACTTAGTGCGAGTTTAACGCAATCCCTGTGGGTTCGACACTCTAAACTCATTTATACTAAAACTTGACACCGTACACTTGCGGTACGATATAAAATATCACAACAAGTTTTTGAGAACAGAGTTCGAGACTATGTATAGTTATGTTAATCGACCACCACATGTATGGATTTTTATTATTGCTATGAAGTGAGATATTTGATGAGTTTAATATCTATGTGCATGTATTTATGTACGTAAGTGTATGAACCTGTAATAATATGTATATGTATATGTATAAGCATAGGTACACGTATTTGTATATGTATGTGATGATAAAATATATATAATTCGAGCATACATGATCATTAAATGGAATAAGTTATGATTTCTGAATTTGTATTAGCATGTCTATGTGTACGCTATTTGAATAAGTTTGTTATTGACTCATACATGTGATTTATCCGTATATAGGTTGGGTTGGTTAAGTGTGATAAGAAATTAGTATAAGCTAAGCTCTTCCTGAGTGGTAAAAGTACGTGATTTAGAGGATGTGTATATGAATGAATATGTTTAATTGATAAGTTTTTGTACCAAAGGTTTCCAGATAGAAATTCTGAAATTGAGTGTATTTGATCGATAAGTGAAAGATATGAGGACTGTAATAAAATATAGCATTCGAATTCGTAGTAATGTGTATATTCATTTGTTTGAAATATATGCATGTTGATGAGTATATAGATGATGACTCAGAGTGGTTGTCATATATTTGCCATTGTATGAGGAATTGTATGATGAGTTTATGCTACGTTATATGTGAGCAAGTGTGTATGTTTAATTGGTTGATAATTTAATGGCATTGTAGACGAGCTGGTTAGGAATCCGTTCAGACGGTATTTATCTCATACATATTATAAAATAGGTAATGAGTCACGTACGAGCATTGTATGTGTAAGCCAACACATATGTATGTGTTGTTTTGATTATGTGTTCTTTGATGTATTGTCTGTTATGTATGCTTTGTTTTCAGTTACACGATGATTGTATGTTTGTCAGAGTGTATGTGTGTGTATACGATAAAACCAATGATACGTATGGACTGTGTATGGATGAATGACCTGAAAATCAGTGTGAGTATAAGATATTATAAAGTGTGTTTGTTAAATTTTTCATTGTATGTAAGTATATTGTGAAATAGACTGAATGTGTGTGTAAGCTTTGGTACTAAACATGTCTCCAAGTAAGAATTCTTACCGAAATATCTATGAAAGTCGGCAGTTTCATGCGATAACACCACAGTAAAAATGATCCTCTCATCGAGCTTTATGTTTCCCCTAAAAGACCCAATCGAGATCGGCTCCAGATCGGGGAAAAATGCTCACTTTTCTTTTCTCTCCATCCCTCTGCTTCTCACGATAATGCCTCTGTGAAAAAAAAAAAAAAGAAAAAGAAAATGTGGTGCAAATCTTTATATAATAACATGGCAATTATCAATTTCCTCCCTTCATTTTATTCCTTTTATCATTCTTAATTCAAATTTTTGCAAACCCAACAATTTAGTCCCTAAATTTCCAACACACCATAATTAATAAATAAAATGTGAGAATAAATAAATTGGGGTGTTACAATTCTCTCCCCCTTAAAATAATTTCGTCCTCGAAATTCACATACCTGAGGATGGACAAGTGAGGATATTTATGAGTCTTGCATTTCCTCCCATATAATGCCTCATAATGTGTCATGTCCAAACTAGCATGGTAACTGTTATTGTAGGCAAACATGACCCGTGATAATATTAAAAAATGGAACTAACAAGAAAGTCTAGTATAGAAAATTCAATAATGGATAAAATTAGATGTTCTTTTATAGCAAATGTAAGGAAATTATAGAAAGAACGTAAGATTTAGTAGATGAATAAAATGCAAACATACTTTTAGAAAGAAAGAACGTAAGATTTAGTAGATGAAGAAAATGCAAACATACTTTTAGAAAAAAAAGATTTGATAAAATAAAAAGTACAAATTTATATAGCGAAGGAATTTTAGAAAAATTTAAAACTACTTTATATGTTTATAAAGATGAAATGAATCTAGCAGTAGTAAATAATCGGCATGAAATAACTTTGAGAAGGATTAGACATTAAAGCACATGTTATTTATATGATAATAGATTTTATAATCATGAACAAACACAAATAACCAGTGTAGATAGAAATAGCTCTTAGAAATAAAATAACAGTTGTAGGATGTATTCCAAATATAGATTTAGACATTGATGAATTTTATAAACATAAAAAATTGAGCATTGAAATTAAAGGTTATAGAATGGTTAGTGAATTTAAAAATCTTAGAGTTAAAATATTCTTTTATGAAAAATTATATCATAAAAATTTAGATTTGAAAGTAAAAAATATAATGGATCATTTTAAGAGTCAATATATAAAAATGCTAGTACATAAGAAATTAAACTCTAGTCAACTTAATGGTTTAGAATGAAAATTATCCGATTTAGACAATAATAGAATGTTAGAAGTACTAAAAACATGTTAGATTTATATAAATTAATAAAGAAAATCATTAGATTTATATGATACTAAAATTAGATTTATACGATACTAAAATTATACCATACGTTAAAAAAGTAACAACTGTAGATAATAAAATTGACTTAGAATATTTTGATTCAGTATTAGAAGAAAAAGAAGTAGAAAATGAAGATTTATCCGAAGAAATGACATATTTAGAATTTGAAGTATTTAGTAAAAATAGAGACAGAAAATACAAATTGTAATGAGTGTCATAAATGGCCAATAGAAATTAAGAATAAAATAGAAGAATTGGAAAAGTTAGATATAATAGGGAATAATCCAACTAGACCAGATAATAAAGAATTATACAAAATATAAATAATTAATCTAAATCTATATTATAAAGCACAATAGTGTGGGGGAAAGAGAGTGTAACAGATGATTAGGATTAAGAGAGATAATGTATCCAAATGCTATCTTTATGTGGCTTAATTGACGGTTCAGATCATTTCATTATAATTTAATGGTTGATAAAAAATCATTTTATTATGGAATCTCTATAAAAATAGAAAATGAAAACTACCTAATAAATTGAAGAATAAAATCATTTATTAATGGAAAATGAAAATTACAAAATAATTTAAAGAATAAAATCATTTAATTGAAAAATAAAATCATTTCATTATAAACAAATTAAATAACATAATCTCAATTTCTCTATAAATTCTGTAATACCGTGTCGTAGGCACGAGCAAACACTAGTATAATTATAAAACCACAAGGTTTAACATATATATTTTAGAATACATAAAAGAATTTCATATGCATATACAAGAGTTATTAGAATTAAAAGTATGTAGAAAAATACTAGTAGACATAGAAGCCCAACATTTATAATTAATAATTATAGTGAACAAACAAGAGGTAAAAGTAGAATGATTATCAATTACAAAAGATTAATTGAAAATACGCTAGATAATAGTTATAAAATTTCAAAAAAATATGAATTAATTAATTGTTTACAAAATTCAAAATAATTTTTAAAATTTGATTATAAAAGTGGATTTTAGCAAATCAGATTGTATGAAGAGTCATTTCCATGGACACATTTAACTGTTCAGAATGACATTTTGAATGATCAATCATGTCGTTTGATTTAAAAAATGCCCCATAAAATTTTCAAGCCATAATGAATTAGGCATTAAAATTATTTTCAAAATTTATTATAGTCTATATAGATGATGTGTTAGTCTATAACCAGAATAAATTTATGCTCACTAATCACTTACATAAATTTTATATTGTTTCAAAAATAATAATATAGTTATTTCTAAAACGAAAGTATAATTATATAAAACAATAATTGAATTTTTAGGATTAGTAATAGACAGAGGAAAAATTATTTTGCAACCGCATATAGTAACTAACAAAAATACTAGAATTCTCTGATAAAATAGAAGAAACCAAGGAATTATAAATTTTATTAGGATTTTTAAATTACAGTAGAAATTTATACCTAATTTAAGCATATTATGAAGACCTTTATATAATAAATTACGTAAAAATGGACATAAATATTTTAATAGCGAAGATATTAAGTTAATACAAAAGATTAAGCAAATTGTTAAAAATTTAGGTCCGTTAGCATTACCAATAGACAATTACTATAAGATAATCCAGACAGATGCAAGTAGTTTAGGTTGGGTTGGTACATTATTACAAAAACCATCAAAGAAAAGCCTAAAAAAACGGAAGAAGAAATAACTATGTACACAAACGGTAAATTACAGAATCAGAAAATAGAAAGTCTAGGACAGAGTTTGGAATTTTAGGAATTATTAATTCTTTAAATTATTTTCATTTATATATATATATAATGATTTTTTCACTATTCGAACTGATTGCAAAAATATTTATTAAACTAAATTTGATTTGCAGATGGATTATATATAGTATGTTAACATTGGAGCTTATACACTCTCATAGTACATAAAATAGAATAATTCCTTAATTTGCAGTTTCAATCCAAAGTTCTAGTAGACTATTTAATTAAACAGACATTATTAGACAATCTTTGAAATATGAAAGAGTTAAAGCATAAATTAGATAATTTACATGTCGTTGCTACATACTTTAGACAGGTAAAAAATAATATAGACTGCAAAATCCTTTGTATTTTTTGTAGTATAGAGTGGTAGATAACTCGACATTAATAATTATTGGTTAGATGTCATTAGAGAGATAGATAATTTTCCAAATGTAAATTATAAAGGTTTTTATTCTTCAGAAGAATATTGCATCCTCATCATCTTCTAAAATGGTTTTTTGTGATCATTGTGAGCAAATGACTAAAACAGTTAAAGCTTTTAATGAACAAAAAAAATTAGATTATGAGAATATTTAGATAGTCAAAAAAATCATGTTAGAACAAAAGATAGGGAGATACATTATTTTATAATAGCGTCTTGCATCCAATGTAGGCAAACAAAAAATCATTATTAGAAATTTAGGAAAAGAAAAACAAAGAGCTACATTTAGACAATAAGGTAAGTGGATTAAATGATTTATTTACTAACACTTATGCAGGACAACAAATTCAATTTCTACCGTTAGAAGCTAAAATTGGAGATACAATAATTAGGGATTATAGAAGAGTAACCAAACACTATTTTGGCATTTTCTTAAAATTAGGTTCCCATTTTCAGAAATAATGCAAGAAACTCCATTTAGACACTATTTTCCATATATTTCTTTTTCCTCAAGAATAATTAACCAAAATTATAGAGAAAACCTAGACAATTTACTCTTCGAAACTTTATCTTTTGATATGATTTATCATATAGAAATAATATCAGCAGAAATTAGATACCAATTTCATTCAGAAACCTTAAACAGGGCCCTAAACATTATTAATCTTATAAATCCTATAATTATTTCTTCACACCAGTTCCACCAAGATTAAGCCATATTAATAATAGAAATACAAGTATCTTTTTATTTGCATACCATGATATCCATATATACAGTGCAATAAAATTATTTAGAATGTACAGATTTTCCAGAACCGAGACCGTTAGACCTGTAAAGACGGACACATGAAGCAACAACTCATATAGCACACATGTGCTATTGCAATTTATATTCACAATTGATTAGTCAGAGTGAGCATACAAGTGTTTTTGCCATGAAATCAATTATCAAAAAAATAATTATTTCATAAAACTTTACCCATTAGAGTATAATAAAAGAGAAAGCTATTACCAGAAGTCTGTAGAAATTGAAAAAGTATATTATCTGGATCAAGATCAAGAAGAAGTTGTCCCATCACTCGGTGGACATAAACAGCGATAATCACGCAGCCAACGATCTTAATGTGGACTAAAAATAAGTTTTACTCTCAAAGAAAGCGACAACCACGACTCCAACTATTATCAAGGGAATACACTTGGACGCTTTCAAGTTTTAGACAGCGGTAGGCATTTTTTTTATCTCTCTTATAATAAATGAAAAAAAAAAAAAATAAAGACAAGCATCATGTAAAAAAAGCTTGGATTTTCCTTTTTAATAAATTTTATGGAGATTACTGTTGGATATTTGAGAACAAGTATGAGACATTGTGTCAAAAAGATTCTTTATTGAAGGTTTATACCACTTAGCAGTTTAGTCAGTATTCATTGTTAAAGAAAATTTTGCTGCCTCCTCTTTCTGATATTGAGTCCTATACATAATAAGCTTAAAGAATTGCAATCAGTATTTTGGTTCAAAAAGTGTTTTTCTTTGAGACTCAAAAAATAAAATTTGGACTCAGATGAAGAATCGGTTGCCTCCGTATTTTGAGAATTTTGATTTAAGTTATTATCTCTATTTTCGGGACTCGACTAGGGCCACTCAAATCTCATAACCGACCGTAATTATGAGCGGAAGAGTAACAAGAAACATCAGGGATCTTCAGTGTTGAGAAGAGTATAAGAAGAGCCGTTGGAGAGAAGTAACGAACCGCTCACCATTTCAATAACCAGCCCGGCCGAACCGGACGCCGACGAAGATAGAGGAGCACGCATGCTTTTCATGCATCTCTCTTCTTTCTGTAATTGTGAGGGTTAGGATGAAATTCGAATGATCAATCTAAGCTAAGTTTAGGAATCATTTTAAACCAAACGCTACTTTGGGCCCCCTTTTTAAACCTGGGCTTCGGTTCTTTATTGGGCTTTTTCTAGAAAGTTATAAATACACCCCTGGTATTTATTGAAACACATGGGGTGTAATTAGCATTTCTGTTGGGAGTACATAAAACAGGCGCCCAAATTTTGCTCAATTCTGCCGTCATATTGAAGAAATGCATGATAGCCTTTTTATGAGAGACCAAAGTTAATTACAAGAGTCGGTGATCAACAATTACAAAATGTTAGTCTTTTTTATTTGTTCCGTTTAAGTTTAGATCGGATAATTTGACGGCGAGATTTATAATGTTTATAAAAAAAAAAATTGTTGATCTTTATAACTGATTTTCATGTTTATTTATTTATTTATTTTTTTTTTGCTTTACATTTTTTGGTTTTGTTAAACGTATGAATAGCTACATTAAAAATATTTTAGACACATTCTCAAATTCACCCTCCTATAAAATTCTTTATTTGATTGATAAAGCAATGGCCAAAAAATGAGGCTTGGGTGTAAAAAGCCGCCTTTATGGATTACTTTTTTTTTTTTTGCCCACTTTCATTTGTTCCACTTGGCATAATAAAGTGGCACTTGCATGTTGCGGAGTGGGCAGGAACTTTTGACGGAGAAAATGAGTGGCAATGGCCAATGCTCAAACCGACCAAAAAATAAAGTCCAAAAGACAAAAATAACCCCAATACGACCCCATTAACACTTCAAGAACCCCCTAAATTAATAAAACCATACATATAAATTAATAATTATATGAGTTTTTTTTTTCAAATTTTCTTACATATTTATGAGGTATCAAAATCAAGACCTATTTTATGCTGAAATGAACTAGTTTACGAAAGAGTACGGTCATCTCAATAAAATAAAATCATAAAATCATAAAATAATATTTATGGTGTGTTTAATAGAGAGTATTATTAGAGAGAATAAGTTAATTTATAAATTATGAAAAAAAATACTACAATATAAGATAACGTCAAAATAATAAGTTCATATTGTAAAATTATGATTTTGTGAGTGTTAACGTTAGAGGTGTTCACATTTTCGGATCAAACTGCGACCCAACCCGACCCGTTTGGGTTTTAAAAAAACATTTTCTAGTTAATCCGACCTGACCTGATTTTTGCAGATCGGGTCACGGGTTTGACAATCAAACACGACCCGACCTGACCCGACCCAATACAATAGTTATATATATATATATATATATATATATATTTTTTTTTTTCTAAGAAATTTTATTATTTTATAAAAATTTTATTATTATTTCAATTGTTTGTTACTTTTATTGTCTTGAAAATTTACATATATGACAAGTTTCGGAACATAAAATAGTTAGTATTTATGTTTCAAAATAATTACTACATAATTTTTTTCCCCGACCCGTTTGGGTTTGCATATTCAAATTCTGGGTTCGGATTTGTTGACATTATGACCTGACCTGATCGAGTTTCGTAAAATTTAAAAAAAAACTTGACCCGTGAACACCCTTAGTTAACGTTAGTGTTAACTTACTCATTTGGTCGAGCGTTCAAACGCTAGCATTAAGCATCCATCAAAATAGGTTTATTTGGTAGTTAAAAGCAAGAGTTGTTGGTCATTTCAGTAATTACACAAATCTGGTCCCTTGTGAATTCATACCCACTTTTAAAATAAAAACACCCTAAACAAGTCCTAACGTGTCTTCTTCGAACTTGACTTCTTCTTTCGCTGCTCCGAGCAACCACACGCGTTATTTATATAAACTCAGGAATCCATTCAAGCGCCTAAAATCAAAAGGGAAGTTTAAGTCTCTTTGTCTTCTGAATTGGGTTTTGTTTAAAATTTTAACTAACAAAAGATTCAAATGGATTATGATAGATACTTTGGTCTCTCTACATCATCAAGAAACTATCAGTCAACTCTCAAGTCTCAGTTTGGTTTGTTTCAAATCCCTCATTTCTCCTTTTTATGAGTTTGTGTATTCATTTCTTGTGTTTTAATTGTGCTATGTGGGTTGTTGTAATTGAAGCAGGAGATATTTGCATTGACTTTGAGGATATAGAAGAAGATGATTATGAGGAAGTGAAAGGAGAGTATGAGTATCCATGCCCATTTTGTTCAGAAGATTTTGATTTAGTTGGATTATGTTGCCATATTGATGAGGAGCATCCTGTTGAAGCTATGTCTGGGGTAACTTTGATTTCTTTCTCATTTAATTTGTTTGTTAGTTTGTTTAGTTGGTTTTTGGGTTAGAGCCTGTTAATTAGAAATTCAATTTCTTTAGACCTAATATCAAGTGAATATAATAAAAATTATAAAAAATAAAAGGGAAATTTTTGATTTTTTCTCTTGTTTTTCTGCTTATCATTTTGAATATTATTATTTTAATTTTAATTATTTATTGTTATGTTTCTCAACAACATCCTGTTGATGCGTTTAGACCTTAGAATTGCTTTTCAGTTTTCACTTTATTCATCTTGCTCGCATTATATGGTTGTTACTTCCTGTGTCTTCAGCTAAACTCTCACATTAAATGATGACTTGTGGCCCTGGATGAAATAACTTTTAGGTTTTGTACCAATATGGTTTCCATTATTAATCCATTTTAATTGTAGTTCTACCTAAATTTAAAACAAAGGACTTTTACATATCATATTTTTAATTTCGTTAATTGAATTTTTGTTGTTGTTGCTGAACATTGAATAAATGATACATGTAACTGTGCTTTTAGAAGTACACTTTCACTAACAGTTTGCACTTATATCTTTGCAGGTATGTCCGGTTTGCCTTACACAGGTAACCGTGAATATGGTTGATCACATAACGACACAACATGGAAACGTATCAAATATATCCTTCCTTTCCCGTGTTAGAATCGAAAAGTTTCGCCTTTATTTCTGCTTTGGAATTTCTTGTCTTTTCTTTGACTCATTTTAGTTATTTTAAATTTAACCTGACTTATGTCTTTAATATGGCGATAATGATAAGTTGATGCTATTCCCTGCTTTCCTTAACAAGCGATTACAGTTGGCACAGATTAAAACATCATGAAGGCAATTGTCATTCAACTATTTCGTCTTTGAGGAAAGAGTTGCAAAATGAGTATTTTCAATCGCTTCTTGCAAAGTCATCCTCGTCCGTTTCTTCCTCCAAAATGGAACCTGATGCATGGCTATCATTTATCTACAACATGCCTACTGCTGATGAGTCTGAAACTGTACAGCCAGATTCAAGCACTAGAGAAAGAGCAGAAGATAAAAGCTCGTATGAGAAAACCTTTGAAACGTAAGTTTTTTAATTATGTGCAATAGATTTTACCTTTCCATGTTTGATGCATCTACACATTTTTTCCTTTTTCCTCGATTCATCATACTTGTAACAAGCTTTCAAGCACCAGGGATATTGTCAGGTAAATATGGCTTATAATTGAGAATGTATCAGGAATTGAATTTAAAGAAAACTGCAAGCCTGCAATGAAAGGGATGTTTCAAGAACAGTTGGTGAAGTATATGAAAAATTAAGTGGTCTAGAGATGTATGTAAGAATAGGATAGAAATCCATGAAAATTAGAAATTTAATATGAAGAGAAAAGAGTTGATGCGGACAGGCTATGTGGTAGTATGTAATATTGAGAATTAATTGAAGCAGGATATGATGTTTAGCTGGCAATCATTGAACATGCAAATAAACCTTGGCCGAGATAATCATGTTTGGATGGTGGTTCAGTGGAAATAACAGAGAACTATGCACTCTATAAAAAAATCTTACTGTTGCTTGAAAAGGTGCTATCTGAAGAAGTACCAGTGGAGATAGGTTGAGGTTGTGCACTAGTGAGATAAGTTACGAGGGTTTTAGAAAAGCTTTCTGTAGAGTGTAAAATGAATAATTATAAGAGAATTATAACTCAAATAATGTTTAATCAGGGACTTCTTTTATTAGCCCTGCATAGTTGACAAAAGGCAAACTTGTCTGTAGACTGGAATGTTGCTATCAAACTTATAACAGTGAGAGAAGGAACTATGAAGCAAATAACAGTGATTCAAGTGTTAGAAAAGCGGAACAGATGTAAAGTTGATTTTTATTTAAATGATTATGTGGGCAAAATTGTCACAACCATCATCAGTATCATGCTTTTTATCTTAACAAGTAAAAAACCAATAAAGGAAATGAGAGGGGTAAAGAAGTATGAGCTGGCCAAATGGTAGAATTGTAATGCATTCAGAGTTTGCTCCATTTTACTGTATGCTTAGTGCATCGGCTAGGGACATATAAGAGCATATTGATGGCCTTTGTGCTTATTTTCAGATTGGCATGGTGATATCATGATTTATTGTTGAGAATATTCTTAATTCTTCATATGAAACAATCACAGTTTTAACTTAGATGTGATAGTATGTACTTGTGGTTTTTATTTACCTTCATTTGGATCATTTATTGCTTCCATAACACGCAGTAGTCTTTCAAACCAAGCTTGGTTAAAAACATTGGCCTTCACATCCCCTTCATTTTTTGAGAATGGAGCCAAGGGAGCCATTTCCGTCTTAATGTAATTTTTTTTCCCAAAGGATACTGTACTTGAATTTGATTGTACATTTTATTATTGCAGAAATGTTCAACAGCCTTCCTTGTCAGACAAGGACCATATGGAGAAGGCAAAGAGGAGCGAATTTGTACAGGGACTATTATTTTCTACCATCATGGATGACGACGGCTTCTAAATGAGACCCATAGTAGCCGTGGTTGTTAACTTTAAATACTGAGGACAAGTCACAATTGATATTATCTTTTATGAATGTATCTATATTTTGATGCAGAAAGTTAGTTTAGATGGAGGAATCGAATTGAA